>SKCR01034425.1:0-107709 GCA_019454045.1 Zanthoxylum bungeanum
TTTGGCATTGGTTTGTTGGCCAAAGTCAAAACCTTTGTCAATTGAGGATGTTACTTGAATCATGAGAGTTTTGTTCCACATCGGTGTCTTGTCCAAGTTGTGATTGTTGGCCCAAGTCAAGATCACTTCTTGTCCAACGACATTGATTACGAAACTTTCCTTGTCAATGGGTCCCGCTTAACTGGAATCATTAGGTTTGTTTGTGCCAAAACCCAAGGCCTAGATGATTCGGAGGATATGGTTAGGAAAATGTATTAGATACATTGGCATAAGTAATGTACGTTTGTTTTGGACTTGGATGTCCACCTAACCGGATCTAGGAATTGGATGGGATCCAATTGATCTTTGAGATCTACCTAGTTAAATAGGCATACAGCTTGTTGGCCAAAGTCAAGGTTGTGTGTTATTAAACGTTATCCTAGCCCACTAGGAAATAGGATTTTCCGAGTTCTCAACAGAGGGTTAGAGACTTGATGAAAATATTTGGGAGGCTAGTATTGAATTTGCAATTTCGTTCAGATACTTAGCCTTGCCCGTCTTTCAACATTATTTCGTCTATTTATTAAAATAGTTGGACTAATACATTGTATTTTTTCTTTAACAGTTTGACTGTACCCATTTTATCGTTAACTAGATAGTTGGACTATCGTAGTTGAGATGGCAAGCAAGGGAAATGTCCGAGACATCATCATGGGTGACAATGTCCTTAAGGGCACAAACTTCGCTGATGGGAAATGAACCTAAGATAGTCCTTGGGGCTGAGAGGATGCTGTACACTATACAAATACCTCTCCGCCTAGCCCACCTGACCCACTTGAGCTGGAGTTATGGAAAACTCACAGCGATGATTGTGACACAGCTCAGCTATTATGTTAGCTTCGATGACTCAGCACTTTCGTCGCCAGAATAGGGACTTGGTCCTTATAACATGATGGCTAGACTGCAAGATCTCCACCGCACCAATAAGCGGATGGAGAGGTACGAGTTGGTGAAGAAACTCTTCCGCGCCCGAATGACTGAAGGCGCATCAGTTGAGGCCCACGGGGCTCAATGATCGCCGATATGATGAGTTGGCCAATATGGGAATAGTCTGGAGGCTGAGCTGACCGTAGTTTGATCTTACAGTCACTTCCTGATTCTTGGAAACAAATCATAATCAACTACAAGTTGATGGACACGGATGACTCTCTTGGAGAGCTGTTATCCATCTTGAAGGAGTCGAAAAAGAACTCCATAAAGGGGGCAAGCGCGAGGCGCACTATGCATCGACCTCTCAGGCCAAGGGCTGGGCCCAAAGCAACTGAGGGGTGAGGAAGAGGAAACATAAGAACAAGGTTAAAGGCAAGTTGACAAAAGCTTCTGGGAAGCCAAGGAACAAATCTCAAGATGTCTGCCTCAACTGCGGCAAGAAGGGTCACTGGAAACGTGACTGCCGAATGCCAAGGGACACAGGGAGGATATCAAGGCAGGCAAGGCACTAGCCTCTGGTATGTTTGTTATTGAGATAAATATGACTACTTCTAGTTTTAAAAATTGGATTTTTGATTTCTGTTGTGCTGCTCATATATGTACTGATTTGCAGGATCTGCAGGATAGCAGGATGCTGGCTTCAGGGAGGTTGATCTACGAGTCGGAAACGGAACTCCAGTTGCTGTTCTGTGCTGTAGGGACTTTTGTTTTGGAATTGCCCTCGTGGCATGCACTTAAACTTTTGAACTGTTATTATATACCTAGTTTGACTAGGAATATCATATCTGTATCTGTAACAGTCTGTATTACCCAGCATGGGTACACTTTTGTATTTGAAACACTGGGTTTATTTATATAAGATGATGCAGAATTTGCACTGCCGTTGCAAATAATGGCCTTTATATTTTGAATATAAATGAATCTCCTAAACATAAAATAACAAACAAAATGCTCAAAATGAGTAATCTAAAAGATGAAGCTTACATGTGGCATTGTCGTCTAGGACACATCAACAAGACTCGCATATCCACACTTTCAAGAGTGGGTACTTGGACGAATTTGATCCTAATTCATATGATGTCTGGCGAATCTTGTCTTTTAGGCAAAATGCCTAAATCACCTTTTAGTGGTAAAGGTGAACGTGCCACAGAACTGTTAGCCCTCGTTCATAGCGACGTATGTGGGCCCATGTCTAGCCAGGCTAGAGGTGGATATCATTACTTCATAACCTTTACGGATGATGCATCTCGTTATGGTTATGTGTATCTAATGAGACACAAGTCAGAAACTTTTGAGAAATTCAAAGAGTTTCGACACGAAGTAGAAAAACAACAGGCGCAAGAGTATTAAGACATTGCGGTCAGACCGTGGTGGCGAATACTTAAGTTATGAGTTTCAAGATTACTTGAAAGAATATGGTATTCTTTTCACAGTGGACTCCTCCTGGAACACCGCAATTAAACGGTGTGTCTGAACGGAGAAACTGTACCTTGTTAGACATGGTAAGGTCGATGATGAGTCGCACTGAGCTACCAATATCCTTCTGGGGATACGCATTAAACAGCATACTTATTTTGAATAAGGTTCCGTCAAAGTCTGTTGAACAGACCCATATGAGATGGACAGGGAGGAAACCAGGTTTCTCTTTCCTGAAGATTGGGGATGCTGGGCATATGTTAACGTTGGAAGGTACCAAACTAGAACCCAAATCAGATAAATGCCTTTTCGTGGGATATCCTAGGGAAACCAAAGGATATTACTTCTATCACCCACAAGAGCAAAGTATTTTGCTCTACATGCATTTTTTCCTTGAGAAGGAATTCTAGATGCAGTGGTAAGTGGGAGGAAAGTGGAGCTCGATGAAAATCGTAGTGATACTGTTCCTGGCAATTAATCAATGACGGAACATAAACAGACCATCCGGGATGAGTCTGTACCACAATCTTCATATACACAAGGACCGCGTAGGTCGGAGAGAGTCAGGACAGTACCTGAGAGGTATGGGTTCCTGATCTCGCCTCATGTAGATATTAATCTTATTGAGGATAATGAACCGGCTACGTATGAGAAAGCGATACAGAATATTGATTCCACTTTATGGCAAGAAGCCATGAAGTCCGAGATGGATTCCATGTACGCCAACCAAGTTTGGACACTGGTTGATGCACCAGAAGGCGTAAAACCTATTGGATGCAGATGGATCTTCAAGAAGAAGACAGACATGGATGGCAACGTGCAAACATACAAAGCTAGGCTTGTAGCAAAGGGTGTAAATATCGTCAACAATTTGTATTGATATGACGAAACTTTCTCACCCTTGCCATGATTAATCCATTCGGATAATGCTTGCAATAGCTGCATATTTCGATTACGAGATATGGCAGATGGACGTTAAAACCGTGCTTCCCCTAACGGAAACCTTTTGGAGGATGTTTATATGCAACAGCCTAACGGTTTTCGTACCTAGACTTGCAAACAAGGTTTGTAAATTAAATCGATCCATTTATGGATTGAAGCAAGCATCACGGTCATGGAATCAGCGTTTTGATGAGATCATAAAAGAATATGTATTTCGTGCAAAACGCTGATGACCCTTGTGTATACAAAAGGTTAGTGGGAGAGCACTGACTTTTATTGTCCTTTATGTCGACGACGTATGACTTATAGGCAATGACATTCCCATGCTAACGTCGGTGAAAGCTTGGCTTTCATTAAATTCTCCATGAAGATCTGGGAGAAGCAGCCTTTATTCTAGGAATAAAGATCTACCGGGATAGATCTAGAAAGCTGCTTGGACTCTCCCAGAGTAACATATATGATAAAGTGTTGAAGCGATTCAACATGGATCAATCCAAGAAGGGATTGATGCCAATGTCACGTGGTATCCTTCTGTCTAAAGACTGTGTCCTAAGACTAAAGAAGAGAGAGATAACATGAGTCGAATACCGTTCACCTCGGCAGTCGGATCGATCATGTATGCCATGATATGTACGCGACCTGATTGTCATATGCTTTGAGCATGTGCAGTCGCTATCAGGCCGATCCAGGTGAAGGTCACTAGATGGCAGTTAAGAATATCCTTAAGTATCTTAGACGAACTAAGGATGCTTTCTTATTTATGGAGGTGGAGAACTTGAGGTATCTGGGTACACGATGCAAGTTTCCAAACCGACAAGGACGACTTCAGTCGCAATCGGGGTACATTTTTGTTTGAATAACGGAGCAGTGAGCTGGAAATCTTCCAAGCAAGATACTGTTGCCGATTCAACAACAGAAGCGAGATATATCGCTGCGTCGGAAGCAGCAAGGAGGCAGTTTGGATCCGAAAATTCCTAATCGATTAGGAGTAGTTCCGTTAGCAGTTGAGCCCGTGCATTGTATTGTGACAATAACGGGCTATAGCACAAGCTAAGGAACCGAGGTCTCATCAACGATCCAAGCATGTTCTTCGGCGTTACCATCTGATTCGGGAGATTATACATCGTGGCGATGTAAAAGTCAGAAGGTCGCATCGGATGACAACATTGCAGATCCGCTGACGAAGGCTGTTCTTCAACATGTTTTTGAACGACATATACATAGTTCATGTATTAGATGCTTGAGTGACTGGCTATAGGCCAAGTGGAGATTGTTAGACATTATGACCCATAGCGTCACTGTTTTGTAAAATGATATTGTATTATTGTACAAAATTACTATGTGATAATGAATTGCCTTTTGCCGTTTTGTAAATTATTTACTTTGATATATTAATGGCAAAAGTCCATATGATTAGTTCCGTATTGATGATATAAGACAGTATCAATATAAAAGGTTTAATCATTAAATATCCCTAGTCGGAGTATTATCGAGATCGGACATCATAATGCGGAATAGACTAGTATTGCACTTGTGCGCGTTGTGAAGGCACAACGGCATAGTTCTCATACATTTCAGTATTGGATACTTATGCAAGTGCGATAGGAGGTTGTGTTTTACCGATGGTACGGAAAACAGCTTCGTTCTGGATAGACCCCGCGGAATCCCATTGGTAGTATGTCTGCGTGTCTATGGGAGGCCGCATCAGGGTAGGTGGTATATGGTCTTAACCTGATACTTGCATCGCTAGTACTTGCGACAATCGGTAAACTTTGGTTTTGGTGGTTCGGGGCTTTAACCGGTTCTGTGTACGCCTCTTCTGGGTTTATCGAGAATCGTAGTGTACTGGATGTGATGTCAAGATGGAAGTATCACTTCAGACATATGGAGATGATGATCACGCAGGATACAGAACTAGTACTCTATAAAAGGTTGCAACCGTCGGGACAATATGACCAGGTCAGGATTGTCCGATTTAAAGAGACTAGTTGTTTGATGTCCGATATATGTTTCGTACGGGGCAGACACATTTCCAGCCCCAGGCCTAACATGTGATCATCCGATACTGGATCGATGTACGCGATATTACGGTATACTACGCTTGATAAAGATCTAATATTCCAATAAGAATATTTCTGGAGAATTGGGTAGGCATGGCGCTTTGCTAGAAGCCAACCTTATCTTGTAAATCGGTAAAAACATAGTACGAGGTACGTACGTGTTCGGATTATCCGACGACCGTATTTACTGCCAACATATCCGGAGATCTCTTGGGTCGCTTCCTGAAGATTCACCTATGATGTTTGATTCGAACTTTATTAATCTTGGATTAATTACGGAGAAACTTTATCTGGATAAAATGCCTAATTAGGAGAGAGAACGATTAATTTGGAATTAATCGATAAAATAATATATTCGATATATTAAACGAAATTAGATTTCGACGCGGAATTAAAATCAGATTTTTAATTCGGGCAAACGAATTAATTTAGAATTAATTCGTTAGCGATGTGAATAGTAATTTCGCTAGGAAATTATTTAATTTACGTCGCGATGGAAATTCGTAATTCAGAATTAGCGAAACCGAGCCCGAAAGTGTTTGCGGACACATTCGTATTTTGAAACGAGTGGGACCCGCAAGTCACATCGCGAAGTCTCATCACTTGACATGACTAGTTGATGGATGTCACAAGTCACCTTTATTGAGTGACACATTGTCACAGTTCACGATGTAAGTAGGTGAGGCCATTTAATGGCTTTTTGGAGGGAAAACGTTTTTGACCTTTTGGAAAAGGTATTTACCAAATATTTTTGGTAATAATTACAAATCTATCTCTCTCGTTTTTTGAGAAAAAATAAGAAAGAGAAATAGATTGGAATACAAAAAGCCTTCTCTCCCTTTTCTTCTTGCTCACGCCGTGAGCTTCAATAGGCAAGACAAAAATTGTTTTTTCATTCTCTCCATTTGCTAGCACAATGAAGGATCAAAGGAGGTGATAGGGAAACAACCTTGGAGCTTGGAATACTAAAAGGCTTGAAGCTTCTTCTTCATTTCTTCTTGGCCGAAAGTTTCCACCTTGAAGACTCAAGGATTTTCTTCATCATTTTTCATCACAAGCTTTGTAAGTATGATTCCGCCATGCTTCAAGTTTTACATATATAAATCATGTGTTTTATTTTCTTATACTTTCTTTGGGACTAATAATAGAAACCTACAGAAGACAATGCCGCAGACAATGAAGATGTTTTCCTTGGTTTATTTGATTGCAATCCTGCATTTTTAAGACATTGATTTTGTCTACTTGTTCGAACCTTTTTCTTAATAATAATAAAGACGTTCATTTCACTTATTTGCCTGAGTCTTTACCTTTCAAGAAGAACAAGATAATCATTCAAGAGTTGGCTTCTCAATACGTGAGTCTGAAGGGAGAACTATACAAAAGACAAGCGAGTGGCATTCAGTTGAAGTGTTTAAGAAAAGAAGAAGTTTGAAAGGTAATGGAAGTAGTATTGCCGGTGGAAGTTGAGATACAGTCCATGCGGGTATTAGCAGAAGCAGAGCTACCTGAACAAGAGTGGGTCTAGCAGAGATTTGAATAGTTGGCATTGATGGATGAAGTCATTGCATCACATGCAGATATACCAGAAGAGATTGAAGCTGTATTTTTCCTGAAAAAGAGAAGACCGAGTAGTCACCTGAGGAATCGGCAGAAGACCTAACCCAACGGAATAGGGAATTCATTCATGCATACATGCATACACGTAACGTATTTGCATTCCTTTTTGTGTTTGTTCTGTGTTGTAATCACAAGTTTTAAAGAAGAATGAAAGAAAGCGGTGAAGGCAAGCCAACCAGAAGCAACAATGGTAAAGTGTTGTCAGGTTCAAGAATGAATCAGTATTAGTTTCAGGAATGAATCCTAGGGTTGAGGCCCATGTCAGTATCAGTGTTGGGAATGGATCCCATGGGGTGAAGCCCATATTTTCAGCAGTTGAAAGGAAGATTTTCGTGGAGTGAGAGAGTGAAAAAAAAAAAGAGAATTCCTTGATGGTTAGGCATATGTCCGATGATGACATTGTTTGCTGTAGGGAGAAACCTTAGAAATGATAAGTGCGGGATGTGCTCTCATCCTGTATTCTGAGTGGTTGATCTCGGCTAGACTCACGAACACTTAATTATGGGATCTTAGCAGCATAAGCCTGAGTAGTCGGCGAAATGACTAGTCGAAGAGATGGCGGATCAGTGAATGACCGTCTTCCTAGATGTCCATCCTGGTTTACTCATGTTACGATATGTGATATGGTTGGAAACAAAGAAAAAGTCTCTAAAAAGAAAAGAAAAGAAAAAAAAAATATAGACCACCTATAACCGATAAGAGTGAAGCTACCCATGGGCGAGTATTAGGACCACCTTGAGGAGAAATGCTACCTTAAAGGGTAGGTGTGTCAAAAAAAAGAGAAAGAAAGAAAAGAGAAAGAAAGAAAAGAGAAAAAGAAAGAAGAAAAAGAAAATTCAAAAATGAAAAGAAAAAAAAAAGGGACAAAAGAAAAAGAAGAAAACCATATCATGTTGAGTACGCAAAAGTAATCACAGAGTATAATCAAGACGTCTAGGTTGGTTAGACCCATTGATCCAATTCTCCGAGACGAAATCATCGAGTTGGCTTACTTAAGGATTAAGCTGCGAAAGAGCCTTGGCACACACACACACTAGGAGTCTAGTTCAGATCACTCATTCAGACGAGCGGATTTGAGTGTATTAAGTACTTTGAAGGTTCTCAGGTTTCGACAGGAAGCATTCGATGAGGACGAAAATATGTTTAGCTATCAGGATTATCTCGTGAGAAGCAGTACAATGTGTTGATATGCAACATCACAGAAAGATGAATCGAGACTGGGGGCGACCAATCTACCCTTTCTCATACAGAACTGTTCGGGAATGAACAAGCCAGGAATGGCACTCCAAGAATGGAACACAGTTCGGGAATGAACAAGCCGGGAATGACACTCCAAGAATGGAACACAGTTCGCGAATGAACAAGCCGGGAATGGCACTTCAAGAATGGAACACAGTTCGGGAATGAACAAGTCGGGAATGGTACTCCGAGAATGGAACAAGGTTCGGGAATGAACAAGCCGGGAATGGCACTCCGAGAATGGAGCACAGTTCGAGAATGAACAAGCCGGGAATGGTATTTCGAGAATGGAGCACAGTTCGGGAATGAACAAGCCGGGAATGGCACTCCGAGAATGGAGCATTGTTCGGGAATGAACAAGCCGAGAATGGCACTCCGAGAATGGAACACGGTTCGGGAATGGACCACCTCACAGTAACAGTTCGGGAATGGACTACCTCACAGTAACGGTTCAGGAATGGACCACCTCATAGTAACGGTTCGGGAATGGACCACCTCACAGTAACGGTTTAGGAATGGACCACCTCACAGTAACGGTTCGGGAATGGACCACCTCACAATAATGGTTCGGTAATGGACCACCTCACAGTAACGATTCGGGAATAGACCACCTCACAGTAACGGTTCGGGAATGGACCACCTCACAACACAGTTCGGGAACAAAGCCCAGAGGTCGACAGCACATTGCCATCACATTCAACACAGTTTTGGGAATAAAGCCCAGGGTCGAGGCCCACACATCAGTTGCAGTTTTGGGATACGTCCCGGGGTCGAGGCTTACTACATCATTTACACAGTTTGAAGCAACATGCAAGTCAGGTGGCAGCTGGCGAGCCAGGTAAGTAAAAATGCATTACACAAACTTTTATAGGACTGTCATTGTCACACACTGCACAAGTCCCATCAAAGTGGGGGCGACTGTAGGCACTGCATTTTTGCATATAAGTCTCGATGATGAGCCTCGTGCGGAGGCACTACCTTTTAATCACGGAAGTCGCGGGAAACGGACGTCGGAAGGAAAAAGTCAAAAATTGATATCTCGTTGGATTTAATTCGCTTGCTTAGCTTCGAGTTTGCTCGTTAGGCCTCTGTTTTAAAATTTATCCTCGACCCAAACCTTAAAATGACACCCTAGACTCTCCTCTCTAATGCTTCTCCCTCGACTCTTCACACTTCTCTCATAAAAAAAGAGCCAGCCCTTCACCATGAATAATAAAACACAAACAAAGCCCTACTCACACGCACCACACCCATACATGCATAATCCTCACGTGAAGTAGCCACACTAGCCATGCATGAAGAATAAAACCTAGCTCACATTCTCTCTCATTAACCCTCATCCCAACGTGAACAACAAAAAAATAAGCCAAACACTCATGCATGCCAATGAACCTCACGTCCAAACAAAGCAAATAAACAAATCACAAAAGCCACACCCACTTACTTTAGCCATTCACGCCACTTTACCAACAAATCAATTAAATAACCCTACCCAAATCCACACCAAAAGACCAAACACAAAGAAACAAACAAACCTACCAAATAACATTTCTCTCTCCAATCACTAAGCCTCATAATTTATTCACACATAAAAATGTCAAAGCACCCGATGTGAAAACATAAACACAAAGCAACAAATCAATTAAATAACCCACATGCCTCACATCTCACACAAATACAAAGCAACAAATAAATAAATCACAAACAAACAAACAAGACAAATCACAAGCAAACAAATCACAAAAAAAAAAATAAACCCTCACACCATGCACCTCTACACGTGAACAAGTAACAAATTCAATAAAGCACAAAAAGCCAAACCCTAAAGCCACTAATCACTCTCTCCATTAAATAATTGATAGCCTCTCTCTCCACTATAAAAAGAAACAAAAATCATAAGTTCTCTTGGCCCTAATCAATGTGAAACCATCTACTCCCTCTTTCATCCCTCATCTTCACAAAAACAAAACCCTAAAATAATGAAACCATGCCCCTAAAGTGACATTCAAGCCATGCAACACATAGATCACCTCTCTCATGCACACGTAACAAGCCACACACTGCCACGCATCTACTAACCCTTCACGCATCCATTACCCACTCACGCATCAGACGGCCTCTCTCCACTCCCTCTCTCTCACGTCCACAACTGCCTTCATTCACGCACAAATCAGCACAACCTAAACACACCAAAATTCACGCCACTCACTACTCGGCAGCAGCAACCCCTTTAAAGCACAAACTACAACCCTATCTCCCTTTTCCACACGGCACTTACACCTTGCATGACCCTAGACTTCACACACAGACCATTCACGTGAGCCATGCACAACAGCCCCACGCAAGCATAGCCCTCACCGATTCACACAATGCCAAAACAAACTACCAACACCTAGCTCATTCAGCACACACTCAGTCCTCCATTAACGTGAAGACCTAAACCAAACCACACTTTCGGCCATAGAAAATAAACCCCTCAAAACAAAACCCTAAACTCATCAAACTAACGAAAATAAAGAAGCACACTCGCGGCAGCCAGGGACACCTCCAAAAGAGCCATCACACTCGGCAAACTGAAGTCATACCTAAAGCCCCTGAAAACAGCCCTTGAAGTCACGCCTAAAGCCCCCCTGAAAATAGCCACTGAAGTCACGCCTAAAGCCCCCTGGAAACAGCCCATGAAGTCATGCCTAAAGCCCCCTGAAACAGCTCCTGAAGTCACGCCTAAAGCCCCTGGAAACAGCCCCTGAAGTCAGGCCCTAAAGCCCCTTGAAAATAGCAGCCCTACCAAGACAAAAATACCCAAAACAGCCCCAAAAAATAGCCAACAAATTGACACAAAAACAGTCCTAAAATTGAGCCAAAACCAAGACAAAAAGGCCCCAAAACAGTGAAAAAAATTGCAATAAAAATAGAGAAAACAGCAAGTGAAAACATAGGAAACAGCGATCGAAAATAGCGGGTGAAAATAGAGGAAACATCGAGCGGAAACAGTGAGTGGAAACAGAGAAAATAGCGAGCAAAAATAGTAAACCAGTGAAAACAGCGGAAATGCTAACCCTTCCGGCGACGTCCCAACGTACTCTCGAAAAGTGACTTAAAAGGTAAGACCTGAGGGCACCATTTGTTATATTTTATTTTGTTATCCCAGACACGGCATGCTTGGTTAGACGTGGAATACGTCTAACCGGGTATGCGAAGTCCTACATTGAAGACGGCCAGATTCTTTGGTCACATATTTCATCATTCGGCATTTATTTCGTGTTATTTGTCTTTTTAGTATTTCGCATTTAATTTATAATTATTGTTGTTTTATTGTTCCGCATGTGTTAATTTAAAATATTCATGAGTTGTGTGCTTACCGCTATTCGATTTATCTTTATGCATGCAAACTTAGATATAGGCCGCATATGAACTTAGATGTAGATTATTTTTGCAAATGTATGTTGCATAGACTTGGTTAAACTATTGCACAAATCCATTCAATACAAGTGGCATAAGTAAGGGACCATTCTGAACCCAACGGTTTGAGGTCTTCCCTTGCGAGGGGTGAGTGCGGCCTTAAATCATTTCCCAGTTCACACTGGGTGATGACTCTTTTATTCTCCGGTTAGTCCCCCGTGGGCTACTCCGTAATCCCGACTGGGCAGCGAGCCTGGAACAACGTTGCCGATTTCTATGTTCTACAGTCCCGACGAGCGTAATGCGTTGTGACACACACATGAAGAAAATTTAACCAGAGAGTCATAGAGTTTGGCGCATCACGACGACGAAGCTTGAGCATCGCGATGCGCCGTTGATGATGATACGGGTTGCGATGAGTTCTACGTACGTCACAACGTAAAAGACATCCCCAGATCCGTCCGGAACTCGATTTCTGAGTTGGAAAGACCCCCTTAACTCCCTACATAAGCATAGTTCATCCCCAAAATCTAAAATCAAGCGTCATAACATATTCTGGAGCCTTCATTGCATAAAAGAATGCCTCGAGCAAGGCAAGAACAAGTGTGTTAACAGGAGTTGGAGTTTGAAGATTACAAACGAGAGTTTCTTTCTTCCATTTTCTCTCTAGCTTTATCTTTTATATGTTATTTACCTTGTATTAATGATTAGCTTATTTTTATTAAATATTATGAGTAGTTAATTCATTAAATCTAGGGTTATAATGTTGGATAGTTATGACCCATAGCGTCACTATTTGTACAGATCATGGTGTTGTTGTACAAATTAACTATATGACAAAGGAAATTTCTCTCTTATCATTTGTGATTAGATCACCAAGATATATAAATGATAGGAGGTCCTTATGATTAGTACCTGAATTGAGATGATATGAGACAGTATCAATCCACGAAGGTTTAATCAATACATATCCCTAGTCAGAGTATTATCGAGATTGGACATCGATAATGCGCAAAAGACTAGTATTACACTTGTGCGCGTTGTGAGGGCATAACGGCATAGTTCTCATATATTTGGGTATAGGATACTAATGCAAGTGTAGTAGGAGGTTGTGTTTTACCGATGGTACGGAAAACAGCTTCCCTCTGGATAGACCCCTCGGAATTCCATTGGTAGTATGACTATGTGTCTATGGAAGTCCGAAATCAGGGTAGGTGTATTTGGTCTTAACCTGAGACTTGCACCGCTAATACTTGCGACAATCAATATACTTTGGTTTTAGGTCGTCCAGGGCTTTAACAGGTTCTGTGTACGCCTCTGTTGGGTATATTGAGAATCGTAGTGTGTTGGGTGTGATGTCAAGACGGAAGTATCACTCCAGTCATAGTGGAGATGATGGTCACGTAGGATACAGAACTGGTTCTCTTATGTACTGCAGTCATCGGGATAAAATGACTAGGTCATGTTTATCTGATAAAGAGACTAGTTACCAGAGATCCGATATGTGCTTCGTACGGGGCAAACACAATTCCAACCCCAGGCCTTGCATGTGACATCCGATACTGGATCGAAATACGCAATACTATGTATACTACGCCTGATATAGATCACATATTCCTGTAAGGATATTTCTGGAGAATTGGGTAGGCATGACGCTTTGCTTGAAGCCAACCTTGTCTTGTAAATCGGTACAAACGTAGTACGAGGTACTTACATGTTCGGATAGTCCGACGACCGTATTTACTGCCAACATAACCGGGGATCTCATGGGTCGTTTCCCAAAGATTCACCGATGACGTATGACTCACACTTTATTAATCTGGGATTAATTAGTAGAGAGATAAAATTAATCTGGGATTAATTACGGAGATATTTTATCTAGGATAAAATATTAATAAAAGAGAGAAAACGATTAATTTGGAATTAATCAATAAATTAATATATTCGATATATTAAACGAAATTGGATTTTGACGAGGAATTAAAATTAGATTTTAATTAGGGCGAACAAGTTAATTTAGAATTAATTCGTTAGCGACGTGAATAATAATTTTGCTAGGCAAAGTTATTTAATTAAATTAGATTTAATTTCGTCGCAACGAAAAATTCTTTAATTTGGAATTAGCGAACCCGAGCCCGATAGTGTTTGCGAGGGCACTCGCATTTCGAATTCAAGTGCAGCCCGCAAGTCACATCAAGCGTCAAATAACTAGTCGCATCAATCGTCAAATCATTAGTCACTTTGAGTGATGTGATAACTTGTCACTTGATTGATTGAATGACGTGAATAGTTGATGGAAGTGGTTGGAAAGCTTTAATGCCATTTGACTTTTTGGAAAAAGAAAATGGTAAATGATTTTTTGAAAATCAAAAAGTGTATTAGATACACATTTTTGCCACCAACCAAAACATCTCACTCTCTCCCTTTCTCTTCTTCTCTCTCTCGCCTAGGGCCTGTTTTTCTTCTTCATCTTCACTGGTTTCCATCGTGAAAGGCAAAAAAAGAATCAAGGAAATTTTGCGGCAAAATTTTCGGAGTGCTAGTACTCTTTCGGGGTCACGCGAAGGTGATAATGAACCGCACATGTGAGCTTGGAATACACTTCAAAAGCTTGGAGCTTAGAGAAGACCAAATCCGAACTTGGAGGAGAAAAAACAGTGAACTGCCGAGCACTCTAGGAGGGTTCAAGGGCTTAAAAAGTTTTGTTCTTCACCGCATCGCTCAACCGATCATTTTGAGTATTCCGTAACTTCCTTTGATGTATTCATATGTTGTTTGATACTTGATAATCGATCCTCGGGACTTAGAGATTTCCCAACAATGGTATCAGAGCGAGTATAAGCATGAAACTTGATTTAGGGTTAAAAATTGGGTAAATTGATTTTGAGCATGATTTGGTTGAATTGTTTGATTAAGTATGCTTAAATGATGTTTTATTGAAGATTGATTGGATCAATTTCATGAAAAATGGTTTGGAACAATTTTCCCCAAAAATGTAAGGCTTGGCCGAGAGGTACATTTACCCTAATGTCTTTGAATTTTGATTTTTGATTCATTGGATGAGTTGGAATCATGTTGGGAAATTTGATTATGGATTTAATTGGATTAAAACCGAATCGATTTATAAAAACCCTAATTGCTGAGACTTTAATGCATGAAATTGGATTTGATTTTTGTTAAAATGTGTTGGACATGTTTTAATGTTAATGAGCATGATTAATTAGGCTAATTGATGTTTTGGAAATATTGAATTGGGTAATTAATTATGCCATACACTTTGAGTAATTAAATTATGAAATTAGATTTTTGTAATTTAATTGTTTGGGCTTAATTTTGGAAATTGGGCTTGAATGTTGTAATTGGGCTTATTGGGCTTGGTTGTACCAAGATTGGTTTAGGCAAATTGGTTGGATCCAATTGGGCCCAAAACCGAATCCATAAAGTCCAAATGCGACTAATGGACCTTAATTATTTTAATTGGGCCTAATGGGCCTAAATTGATTTCTAGGCTTATGGGTTATTCCTTCATTGGGCTTTGGTTATTGGGTTTGACCCAAGTTGACCAAAAGTCCACGCCTTAAAGAAATTAATTAAAAGCCCATTGGACTTTAAATTAAATTAACATTGGATGTTAATCGGGCTTTGAGACCCGTAACTATTAAATTTGAAATTAAGTCGTAAGGTTTATTATAAAGTGTAATATTTAATTTGGAATTAAATAGCGAATTAGTATTAAATACATATTAAATTGGATTTAATGTTGTAGTTTAATTTAATTCAAGAATTCGTACTTTGAGTACTTATTCAAAAACGAGTTGGACTCGCTTAAATCAATCGTTGTTTGAACATTGGATGGTCATTAATTATCAGATTAAATAATTGGATTAGATTGATTGATAACATCTTGTGTGAATACATGGTTGCGATGCATGAATAATGTATATCAGATGGATATTAGATGGGTGGGGCAATTTTAGAATTGTTGTAATAAATTTAGAATTTATTAATTGGACCTGTGTGTCCAGCCTATTACCTCTTTGACTCTATGTATTTCTCTTCTCACCTATTCCCCTCAATGTAAATGAGGTTTCTTTATAAGTGTAGTGTAACGGGTAGAAGCAAATACTTGTGCTAGCGGGAGAAAGGAAAGGGATAGATTTGATCTAGGATCAATGTGTTGAGTATCCATCCGCATATCATTATTATTTATTTTACGTGCCTTATTATGTGTTTAGAATGCATGTTTAAAGGTGTATGATGATGAGACCTTAACAAAGATAATAAATTGGTTGCCAATTTGCACGCGAAAAACCCTCATAAATATTAAGCGTTTTTCCTTCCATTAAGTGATTCTTACTCAAGATCTAAGACTGGCATTGGTTTGTTGGCCAAAGTCAAGACCTTTGTTCGTCGATGATGTGTTTGAATCATGAGAGCTTTGTTCCATATTGGTGTCCTGTCCAAGTTGTGGTTTGTTGGCCAAAGTCAAGACCACTTCTTGTCCATCGACATTGATTACGAAGCTTTCCATGGTCAATGGGTTCCGCTTAACTGGGATCACTAAGTTTGTTCTACCAAAGCCAAGGCTTAGTTGATTCAGAGGAAAAAGGTTAGGCAATATATTGGATATATTGGCATAAATAAGATATATGTTTCGGACTTGGATGTCCACCTACTGGATCTAGGAATTGGATTGGATCCAATTGATATTAGAGATCTACCTAGTTAATTATCATACAATTTGTTGGCCAAAGTCAAGATTGTGTGATATTTAACGGGATCCTAGCCCACTAGGAAACACGGTTTCCCGAGTACTCGACAGAGGTTAGAGGCTCGCCGAAAAATAGTGGGAGGCAAGAATTAAATTTGCAATATTCGTTTAGTTACTTGCCACACGCGCGCTCATATTACATTATTCGTCAAATAAATTATTTTGGTTGGACTAATATTTAATTATTGTTTTAATAAAACAGTTTGACTGTATTCAAACTATATCATTTATAGTTGATTATAATTGGATTATAGTATCAATTATTTGATTTAATTATTATAGTTGATTTATAATTGGATTATAGTAATCAATATAATTGAATTTAACCTATTAAATTATAGTTGATTATATAGTTGGACTATAGTAATCATTATAATAAATAGTACCTAAAATCGTTGATTAAATAGTTGGACTATTAGAATCAATATAAAATTGAAATAGTAGCATTTAAAACATAATCCTAGGGAAAATGTATTTAAATGGTTTAATTTTCACATTTGGAATAAAATTTCAGGATGGTCCTGGAAACTAATAAGTTACTTTATTTGATAAAATAACATATTAGGCTTAAGCCCGGAGTTAAGCAAATAGTACAGCATGATATTTGGAATATTCATGTTATGATAACTTTAGTGCTTAATCCATTAAGCTTGCCGCATATAGACTCCTTAATTTCTTAATCAGAACTAAGGATTAGATCCTTAAAGTATGATAATGAAATTGAAGGATCTTCATAAATCTATACTTAGATTTTAGAAGTACTAATATTGAAAAATAAACTCTTGGAGTTAATGGCTATTCTCAAGGAGACAAAGCCAAAGTTTGCAATAAGGCAAGAAGCGCAAGGCGCATCTTACTTCGACATACTAGAAGGCCAAGGCTTGGCCAAAGGCTTCTGGAATGTGAAAAGGGCAAAAGGCAAAATCATTATAATCTTCAGGGAAGATAAAGGACATATCCCAAGATGTCTGCCTAAATTGTGGCAAACGGGATCACGGAAGCGTGACTGCCATTTGAACAAAGCAGACATGAAGGAATTGAAGAACGAGCAAGGCTCTGACTTCAATATGTTTGTCATAATTATGTTCACTACTAGTATTAAATTGGATTTTAGATACTTAGTGTGGTACATAAATATATATTGATGTGCAGAATTTGCTATGAACAGGATACTGACTTCAATGAGATTTATCTGTGATTGAAAACGAGACGAAGTCAACTGTTTTAACCGTAGATAACTAAGTTTAGGAACTACCATTTGGGTGTTGCTTAAATTAGGAAACTGTTAAAATGTAACTAGTTTGACTAGATACATTATCTCTATATCAGGGTTTAACCCGTTGCGGGTATACCTTTATATTCTAGAACACTAAAGTATTTTATTTTATAAAGTTGATATCGAGATAAACACATTAGATGTGAATAACAGTATTTATATTTTGAATATAAATAAATCTCAAACATGAAATATGACAAACTAATAGCTCAAACTGATTTGATCAGAAGATACTTGAAATTGGCATTGTTGTCTGGGACACAATTAAACAAGAATCGTATATCCACACTTTTGAAGAGTGGGTACTAGGACAAATTTGATACTAATCAAATAATGTCTACGAATCTAGTTTATTGGGCAAAGTGCCTAAAACACTATTTACTTGGTAAAATTGTAAGTGCCATCGATCTGTTAGCCCTAGTTCATAATGAAGCAAGTGGGCCCATGTCTAGCTAGGCTAGAGGTGGATATGAATATTTTGTGACCTTTACGGATGTAGCATCGCGTTATGGTTATGTGTTTCTTTTGAAACACAAATCGGAAACTTTTAGAGTTTCGACACGAAATAGACAAACAGATCGGCTAAAGTATTATACTGTCACGATTAGACCATGATGAAAATACTTAAGCGATAAGTTTCTTATATACTTGAAAGAGTATAGTATTCTTTCAATGAGGACTCCTCATGGAACACGTCATTCTGACGGTGTGTCCGAACGGAGAAACCGAATTTTGTTGGACATGATAAGGTTAATCATGAGTCGCTCTAAGCTACCATTTCCTTCAACGGATACTCATAAACAGGGCAAAACTTATTTAGAATAAGGTTCCATAAGAATCTGTTTGACAGACTTCATATTAGATATGAACAGGAAAGAAACTGGGTTTTCTCATTCCTGAAGATTTGGGTATGCTAGGCATATGTTTGGATGATACCAAACTAAAACCTAAATTAGATAAGTGTCTAATTGTAGGTTATCCTAGGGAAACCAAAGTATAGTACTTATACATCTCACCAGAGAACAATTTAATTGTTGCTCACCATGCGGTTTTCCTAAGAGGAATACCGATATGCAGTGGTAAGTGGGAGGAAAGTAAAACTCGATGAAAATCGGAGTAATACTGTTCCAGGCATCGAATCTTAATGGAACACAAATAGTTCATCTATGATGAAACTATACCAATAATCTTCGAATACACAAGAACCATGTAAGTAGGAGAGAGTCAGAAAACAACTTGGGGTATGGGTTTCTGATCTCACCTCATAAAGATGTCAATCTTATTGAGGAATATGAACTGACTACGTATAAGGAAGTGATACAAGGTATCGACTCCCTATCATGGCATAGTGCCATGAAGTCCGAAATGGATTCCATGTATATCAACCAAGTTTGGAAACTACTTGATGTACCGCAAGGCATTGTGCCTATTGGTACCATATAAGTCTTCAAGGAAGACGTACATGGAAGGAAACATACCAACGTGCAAATCTAGGCTTGTAGCGAAAAGGTATCGTTATCAACACTGTATCGATTATGACGAAACCTTTTACTTGTTGCCACGATAAATCCATTTGGATAATGCTGGCTAATGCTGCATGTTTCATTTATGAAATATGGCAGCTAAATGCCAAAACCGTTTTCCTTAACGAAAACATTTTGGTGGATGTTTACAACATCCTGACGGTTTTGTCGCACCAAAACTAGCAAACAAGGTTTGCAGGTTATTCGATCCATGGATGGATTGAAGCAAGCGTTGCGTTCTTGGAATTATCGTTTTGATGTAATCATAATGGTATGTGATTTAATTCAAAACGAAATGATTCTTGTTTATATAAGAAGGTTAGTGGGAGCGCACTGAAAGTGACTGTCTTAAATAATGATATATGTCATTTCTTGGAAATGATATTCCCATAATAAGATCGGCGAAAGCTTGGCTTTCGAGAAAATTCTCCGTAGAATTCATGGGAGAAAACAACATTTATTCTATGAATAAAGATCTACTAGGATAGATTTAAAGTTGTTAACACTCTCCGAGAACTCGTACATTGAAATAAATGTACGTGACCTGGTGTCTCATACGCTTTGAGCATATGGAGTCACAATCAGGCCAATCCAAGTGATAGTCATTGGATCGATGATAAGAACATCCTTGAGTTTCTTAGAGGAACTAAGTATGCTGTCTTAAACTATGGAGAATGAGAACTTGAAGTGACTGGGATCATTATTGCAAGTTTCCTAACCAATAAAAACGACTATAAGTCGTAACAAAACGGTACTATACAGTTTGAATAACGAAACAGTGAGCTGGAAATCTTTCGAGCAAGATATTGTTGCCGAATAAACAACAAAAGTGGATTATTGCTGCAGCTGAGGCAGCAATAGAAGCCTTCTGGATTAATCTAATTAGATTAGATATAGTTCTATTAGCAGCTGAGCTAGGCTACAGCACAGGCTAAAGAATTAATGGTCTCATCAACGATCCAGATATATACTTCGATTATTCATCTAATTCGTTCGGATCATACATCGTGGCGATGTGATGATTGTATAAATCACATCAGATGATAATCATGTAAATCCGCTGACGAAGGTCTTTTCTCAGTAGTTTGAGCGAACCGTACATAGTTCGGGTGTAGGACACTCGAGTGACTGGTTATAGGCCAAGTGGGAGATTGTTGGACAGTTATGACCAATAGCGTCACTATTTGTACAGATCATGGTGTTGTTGTATAAATTAACTATGTGACAAAGGAAATTGCACTCTTATCATTTGTGATTAGATCACCAAGATATATAAATGATAGGAGGTCCTTATGATTAGTACCTAGATTGAGCTGATATGAGACAGTATCAATCAACGAAGGTTTAATCATTAAATATCCCTAGTCAGAGTATTATCGAGATTGGACATCGATAATGCGCAAAAGACTAGTATTACACTTGTGCGCGTTGTGAGGGCATAACAGCATAGTTCTCATAAATTGGGTATATGATACTCATACAAGTGTAGTAGGAGGTTGTGTTTTACCGATGGTACGAAAAACAGCTTCGCACTGGATAGACCCCTCGGAATTCCATTGGTAGTATGACTTTGTGTCTATGGAAGTCCGAAATCAGGGTAGGTGTATTTGGTCTTAACCTGAGACTTGAACCGCTATTACTTGCGACAATCAATATACTTTGGTTTTAGGTCGTCCATGGCTTTAACAGGTTCCGTGTACACCTCTGCTGGGTATATTGAGAATCGTAGTGTGTTGGGTGTGTTGGAGTTTTTAAAGGTCCCAAGATCAAAACTCAAGCATTAATCATTAGTGAATACAACGACGGAAGTGCGGAATACTTACATCGAGCGGTTGAGCGACGATTTGGGCAACAAAATCTGATTTCTTCACTAGTTTGGGCGTGAGCAGTCCACTGTCACAGCTCACTGCGGATTCGGTTTTCATCATCAAAACAAGCTCCAAGCTTCGTCGTAGTGAATCTCGGCTCATGGGTAAACTTCCCTATCACCTTCGCATTGATCCCGGAGTGTGCTAGCACTCTTGTTTTGCCACAAAACGCACTTGCTTCCCTCCATTTCTTTTGTTATTTTCGGCAGTTCATTGCCTCACAAAAACCAGAAATGGCGTGAAGAGAGGAAGAAGAAGAAGAAGAGAGAGAGGAGGGAAAAGTGTGTCTCGGTTTTGTGTGTGTGATGTGTATCTAATACACATGAAATTCGAATTTACATTTCATTTCACACACATTTGGCTTTAATTGCCAACCACACACATCACTCATCACATCACTCAAGTCAACTCAATCAAGTTGTCAAGTCACATCACTCAAAGTGACATGTGATTTGACGCTTGATGCGACTAATGATTTGACGCTTGATTTGATGAGCCGCACTCGAATTCGAAATGCGAATGCGCTCGTAAATAATCTCGGGCTCGGATTCGCTAATTCTAAATTAACGAATTTTCCGCCGCGTCGTAATTAAATGATTACGCCTAGCGAAATCACTATTCACGTCGCTAACGAATTAATTCTAAATTAATTCGCTCGCCCGAATTAAAATCTAATTTTAATTCCGCGTCGAAATCCAATTTTGTTTAATATATCAAATATATTAATTAATCGATTAAATCCAAATTAATCATTCTCTCTCTTTTAATTGATATTTTATCCCAGATAAAATATCTCTGTAATTAATCCCAGATTAATTTTCTCTCTCATCATATTAATCCCAGATTAATAAAAGTGCGAGTCATACGTCATCGGTGAATCTTTGGGAAGCGACCCATGAGATCCCCGGATATGTTGGCAGTCAAATCGGTCGTCGGACTATCCGAACACGTAAGTACCAAGTACTACGTTTTACCGATTTACTAGACAAGGTTGGCTTCTAGCAAAGCACCAAGTCTTCCCAATTCTCCGGACATATTCTTATAAGAATATTTAAGATCTATATCAAGCGTAGTATACCGTAGTATTGTGTATATCGGCCCAGTATCGGATAGTCACGTGCTAAGGCTGGGGCTGGATAAGTGTCTGCCCCGTCCGAAGCACATGTCGGATGTCTGGTAACATAGTCTCTATAATCGGATATTCATGACCTGGTCACAATATCCCGATTGGTTGCGCAACACTCAAGAGCACTAGTATCGTATCCTGCGTGACATCATCTCCACTATGACTGAAGTGATACTTCCGTCTTGACATCACACCCAATACACTACGACTCTCTGATAAACCCAGAAGTGGTGTACGCAGAACCGGTTAAAGCCATGTACCACCAAGACCAAAGTCTATCGATTATTGTAAGTATTAGCGATGTAAGTCTCAGGTTAAGACCATACAAACTACCCTGATTTCGGCCTCCCATAGACACATAGTCATAATACCAATGGGATTCCGAGGGGTCTTCCAGAGCGAAGCTGTTTCCCGTACCATCGGTGAAACACGACCTCCTATCGCACTTGCATAAGTATCCAATACTTAAATATATGAGAACTATGCCGTTGTGCCCTCACAACGCGCACAAGTGCAATACTAGCCTATTCCGCATTATCGATTTCCTGTCTCGATAATACTCCGGCTAGGGATATTAATGATTAATCCTTCGGGGACTGATACTGTCTCATATCATTCTCAGTCCAGGAACTAATCACAGGGACCTCTCTTCATTTATATATCTATGGTGATCTAGTCACAAATGATGAGAGTGCAATTTCCTTGTCACATAGTTAATTTGCTACAACAACACAATGATTTGTGCAAATAGTGACGCTATGGGTCATTTTGTCCAACAATCTCCCACTCGGCACGTAGCGAGTCACTCAAGTGTCCCACACCCGAACTATGTACGGTTTGGCTCAAATTGCTGAGGAAAGCTTTCGTCAGCGGATTTGCATGATTATCGTCTGACGCGATTTATTCGATCATCACATTGCCACGATGTATGATCCGAACAAATCAGATGAATAGTCGAAGTATTTATCTGGATCATTGATGAGACCATTGATTCATTAGCATGCGTTGTAGCCTAGCTCAGCTGCTAACGAACTATATCTAATCTAATTAGATTTATTATCGATCCAAATGGCTTCTATTGCTGCTTCAGCTGCAGCAATAATCTGCATTTGTTGTTAATTCGACAACAGAATCTTGCTTGGAAGATTTCTAGCTCACTGTACCGTTATTCAAACTGTATAGTACCGTTTGCGACTTATAGTCGTTTTCAGGAAAGCCCAGCTTTCACCGATTATTTTATGGGAAATCATTTCCAAGAAATGACATATTATCATTATCTTACAGGACATTCATGTCAGTGTACTCCCACTAACCCTTTTATATACATAAGAATCATTTCGTTTTGAATTAAATCATACTCCATTATGATTACATCAAAACGACAATTCCTAGAACCTATGCTTGCTTCAATCCAAACATGGATCGAATAACCTGCAAACCTTGTTTGCTTGTTATGGTACGACAAAACCGACAGGATGTTTAAAACATCCTCCGAAAGGTTTCCTTTTCAGGAAAGCGATTTTCCGTTAAGCTGTCATATTTCATAAATGAAATATACAGCTTTAGCAAGCATTATCCAAATGGATTTACAATGGAAACATGTAAAAGGTTTCATCGTAATCAACAAAATGTTGATAACTCTACCTTTTTCTTTACAAGCCTAGCTTAGTACGTTGGTATGTTGCCTTCCATGTATGTCTTCCTTGAAGACTTATAAAGTACCAATAGGCACAATGTCTTATGGCACATCAACTAGTATCCAAACTTGTTGATATACATGGAATCCATTTCGGACTCATGACACTTTGTCATAATAGGGAGTCGATACCTTGTATCACTACCTCATACGTAGTCAGTTGGTATACCTTAAAAGATTAACATCTTTATGAGGTGAGATCAGAAACCCATACCCCAGGTTGTTTTCTGATTCTCTCCGATCTACGCGGTTCTTGTGTATTCGAAGATTAATGGTATAAATTCATCCTTGATGAACTATTTATGTTCCATTAGGAATAGGTGCCTTGAATAGTATTACTCCAATTTTCATCGAGTTTTACTATCCTCCCACTTACCACTGCATGTCTGTATTCCTCTTCAGGAAAACTGCATGGTGAGCAACAATCTAATTGTTCTCATGTGAGATGTATAAATACAATACTTATGGTATCCCTAGGATAGCCTACAATTGACACTTATCCAATTTGGGTTCTAGATTGGTATCATCCAAACATATGCCTAGCATCCCAAATGGTCAGGAATGAGAAACCCGGTTTCTTTCCCGTTCATATCTAATATGTAATCTGTCAAACAGATTATTATGGAACCTTATTCTAAATAAGTTATTGCACTGTTAAAAATTATCCGTTGAAGGAAATGGTAGCTCAGAGCGACTCATGATTAGCCTTATCATGTCTAACATGATTCGGTTAATCCGTTCGGACACACCGTCACTTGACGTGTTCCGGGAGGAGTCCTCATTTGAAAGAATACTATACTCTTTCAAGTATATAAGAAACTTATTGCTTAAGTATTTTCCATTACGGTCTTACCGTGACGGTATAATACTATAGCCGATCTGTTTGTCTATTTCGTGTCGAAACTCTAAAAGTTTCCGATTTGTGTTCTTCAAAAGAAACACACAACCATTACGCGATGCCACATCTGTATAGGTCACGAAATATTCATATCCATATCTAGCCTAGCTAGACATGGGCCCACTTGCTTCATTATGAACTAGGGTTAATAGATCGATGGCATTTTACACTTTTACAAGTAAGTAAATAGTGTTTTAGGCACATTGCCCAATAAACTAGATTCGTAGACTTTATTTGATTGGAATCAAAACAGTCCGAGTACCCACTCTTCGAAAGTGTGGATATACGAGTCTTGTTCGATTGTGTCCCAGACAACAATGCCATAATTAGTTTCTTCTGATCAAATCATTTTGAGCTATTTGTTTGTCATTATATATATTTGAGATTTATTTATATTCAAAATATAAATTATGTTATTCACATCTAATGTGTTTATCTCAATATCATCCTTATATAATAAAACACTTTAGTGTCTAAAATATTAAAGGTTCACCCGCAGTGGGGTAAACACTGATAAAGAGATAATGTATCTAGTCAAACCAGTTACATTATACAGTTCTCTAATCCTGCTCATAGCAGATTCTGAACATCAATATATATATTATTATGTACCATATCAAGTATCTAAAAAATCCAATTTTAATACTAGTAATGAACATAATTTTGACAAACATATTTGAAGTCAGAGCCTTGCTCGTCTTCAATTCCTTCATGTCTGCTTTGTCCAAACGACAGTCACGCTTCGCGATTCCGTTTGCCACAATTGTGAAGACATTTTGGGATATGTCATTTATCTTCCAAGAAGACTATAATGATTTTGCCTTTGTCATTTTCAATATTCCAGTTGCCTTTGACCAAGCCTCGGGTTTCCAGAATATTGAAGTAAGGTGTGCCTTGCACTACTTGCCTAATTGCAAATTTTGACTTTATCTCCTTGAGAATAGTCTTTAATTCTCTAAGAATTATTATTGCAATTTTAAAAGTACTTCTAAGATCTAATCTTTGAATATCCTTCAATTTCAATATCATACTTAAGGATCTAATCCTTAGTTCTGATAAAGAAATTAAGGAGTCTATATGACAAGTATTATGGATTAAGCACTCAAAAAGTTATCATCAATATTCCAAATATCCATATCATTCCACTTATTTGCTTAATTCCGGACTTAGGCATAATATTATTTTATCAAATAAAATAACTAATTAGTTTCCAGGACCATCCTGAAAATTTATTCCCAATTTGAAAATTAAAGTCGTTTAAATACATTTTCACCCAGGATTATGTCTAAAACCTAATCTTTCATTTATATCTTGATTCTAATAGTCCAACTATTTAATCAACGATTTGTGGTACTATTTATTATAATGATTATAATAGTCCAACTATATAATCAAATATAATCTAAATTAATTAACCTCAATTACATTGATACTATAATCCAATTATAAAATCAACTGTAAACTGAAATTAATAATTCAAATATATGATTAATATAATCCAATTATATATAATCAACTATAATACAGTCCAACTGTTAAATAAAACAATAATTTAAATATTAGTCCAACTAACATTTAATATAACGACGAAATAATTTAAATGAGCGCGTATGGCGAGTAATTGAACGTATTGCAAATTCAATTCTTGCCTCCCACTATTTTTCGTCGAGACTCTAACCCTCTGTCGAGTACTCGGGAAACCGTGTTTCCTAGTGGGCTAGGATCCCGTTAAATATCACACAATCTTGACATTGGCCAACAAATGTATGATAATTAACTAGGTAGATCTCTAAGATCAATTGGATCCAATCCAATTCCTAGATCCAGTAGGTGGACATCCAAGTCCTAAACATATATCATATATATGCCTATATATCCAATATATACCCTAACCTATTTCCTCTGAATCAACTAGGCCTTGGCTTTGGCACAACAAACCTAGTGATCCCAGTCAAGCGTGCGTGGACCCATTGACCATGGAAGCTTCGTAATCAATGTCGTTGGACAAGAAGTGGTCTTGACTTTGGCCAAAAACCACAACTTGGACAAGACACCAATATGGAACAAAGCCTCGTGATTCAAACACATCTTCGACGGACAAGGCTTGACTTTGGCCAACAACCCATGCCAATCTAGGATCTTGAGCAAGAATCACTCAATGGAAGGAAAAGACGCATGATATTTGATGAGGGCTTTTCGCGTGCAAATTGGCAACCAATTTATTATCTTTGTTAAGGTCTCATCATCATACACCCTTAAACATGCATTCTAAACACATAATAAAGCGTATATGATAAAAAATAATGATATGCGGATGGATATTTACACATTGATCCTAGATCAAATCTCTCACTTCTCTCTCCCGCTAGCACAAATATTTCTTCTACCCGTTACACTACACTTCTAAAGAAACCTCATTTACATTGAGGGGAATAGGTGAGAAGAGAATACAAAGAATAGGAGGTGATAAGGCTGGACACGCAGGTCCAATTAATAAATCAAATTTATTACAACAATTTCTAAAATTGCCCCACCCATCTAATATCCATCCGATATACATTATTCATGCATCACAACCATGTATTCACTCAAGCATGTTATCAATCAATCTAATCCAATTAATTAATCTTGATAATTAGTGATCATCCAATGTTCAAACAACGATTTGATTTTGTTCGAGTCAAACTCGTTTTTGCGAATAAGTACTTAAAGTACGAATTCCCGAATTAAATTAAACTACACAATTAAATCCAATTCAATTTGTATTTAATTCTAATTCACTATTTAATTCCAAATTAAATAACACACTTTAATAATAAACCTTTTTCGACTTAAATTCCAAATTTAATCGCAACGGGTCTCAAAGCCCGATTAACGTCCAACGTCAACTTAATTAAAGTCCAATGGGCTTTTAATTAATTTCTTAAGGCGTGGACTTTTGGTCAACTCGGGTCAAACCCGCAACCAAAGTCCAATCCGGGATTTACCCCATAAGCCTTTAAATTAATTTTGGCCCATTAGGCCCAATTAAATTACAAAGGTCCATTATGTTGCATTTGGGCTTTATGGATGCGGTTTTGGGCCCAATTGGATCCAACCAATTTTGCCTAAAATAAACTTTGTACAACAAAGCCCAATAAGCCCAATAACAACAATTCATGCTCAATTTCCAAAATTAGCCCAATTAATTAAATTACACAAATCCAATTTCGCAATTTAATTACCTAAAGTGTATATCATGATTAATCACCATAATTAACATTTCTAAAACACAAATTAGGCTAACTAATCATGCTCATTTTCATCATCACATGTCCAACACATTAAGATTAAAATCAAACCCATTACACGCTTTAATACTCTCGGTAATGTGGACTAATTTTATGTAATTCCGAATTCAATCCAATTAAATCCAATTAACATTAAATCAACATCCTCAATCGTTTCAAGTCATCCAATGATCAACGAACAAAATTACCAAGATTTAGGGCATACTCCTATTCGGCCAACACATCAAAATTGGGGAAATTTGTTCCAAACAATATTTAATCAAATTGATCCAACCAATCATCAATTAAATATGTATTAAGCATACTTAATCATCCAATTTCATAATTGCATGCTCAA
Organism: Zanthoxylum bungeanum; assembly: GCA_019454045.1. Lineage (NCBI taxonomy): Eukaryota > Viridiplantae > Streptophyta > Magnoliopsida > Sapindales > Rutaceae > Zanthoxylum > Zanthoxylum bungeanum. The sequence goes on from SKCR01034425.1 coordinate 28,431, forward strand.
TTTCATTTTACCCAATTTCAAGTTTCATGACATACTTGGCAATTTGGGGATTTTACGTCCGAATCGAATTCAATCCAATTGATTCCGCAATCGTCGTTAAATCATCATCCCGAATGATTTCCAACATATCCAATTGTCAAAAAATCAAAATCCCAAGATATTAAAGACATCACAATTTCGGCCAAGGAGAAATTTGGGGAAAAATTGATCCAATCATATTTTCTTCAAATTGACCTAATCAATCTTCAATTCAAACACAATTAAGCATACAAATCCATCCAATTTAATTTATCATGCTCAAAATCAAGTTTGCCCAAATTTTAGCCCTAACTTTTCATGCTTTTAACCTAACTCTTGATGCCATTGTTGGAGTTTTTAAAGGTCCCAAGATCAAAACTCAAGCATGAATCATGAGTGAATACAACGACGGAAGTGCGGAATACTTACATCGAGCGGTTGAGCGACGATTTGGGCAACAAAAATCTGATTTCTTCACTGGTTTGGGCGTGAGCAGTCCACTGTCACAGCTCACTGCGGATTCGGTTTTCATCATCAAAACAAGCTCCAAGCTTCGTCGTAGTGAATCCCGGCTCATGGGTAAACTTCCCTATCACCTTCGCATTGATCCCGGAGTGTGCTAGCACTCTTGTTTTGCCACAAAACGCACTTGGCTTCCCTCCATTTCTTTTGTTATTTTCGGCAGTTCACTGCCTCACAAAAACCAGAAATGGCGTGAAGAGAGGAAGAAGAAGAAGAAGAGAGAGAGGAGGGAAAAGTGTGTCTCGGTTTTGTGTATGTGATGTGTATCTAATACACATGAAATTCGAATTTACATTTCATTTCACACACATTTGGCTTTAATTGCCAACCACACACATCACTCATCACATCACTCAAGTCAACTCAATCAAGTTGTCAAGTCACATCACCCAAAGTGACAAGTGATTTGACGCTTGATGCGACTAATGATTTGACGCTTGATTTGACGAGCCGCACTCGAATTCGAAATGCGAATGCGCTCGTAAATAATCTCGGGCTCAGATTCCCTAATTCTAAATTAACGAATTTTCCGCCGCGTCGTAATTAAATGATTACGCCTAGCGAAATCACTATTCACGTCGCTAACGAATTAATTCTAAATTAATTCGCTCGCCCGAATTAAAATCTAATTTTAATTCCGCGTCGAAATCCAATTTCGTTTAATATATCAAATATATTAATTAATCGATTAATTCCAAATTAATCATTCTCTCTCTTTAAATTGATATTTTATCCCAGATAAAATATCTCTGTAATTAATCCCAGATTAATTTTCTCTCTCATCATATTAATCCCAGATTAATAAAAGTGCGAGTCATACGTCATCGGTGAATCTTTGGAAAGCGACCCATGAGATCCCCGGATATGTTGGCAGTCAAATCGGTCGTCGGACTATCCGAACACGTAAGTACCAAGTCTACGTTTTACCGATTTACTAGAAAGGTTGGCTTCTAGCAAAGCACCAAGTCTTCCAATTCTCCGGACATATTCTTATAAGAATATTTAAGATCTATATCAAGCGTAGTATACCGTAGTATTGTGTATATCGGCCCAGTATCGGATAGTCACATGCTAGGGCTGGGGCTGGATAAGTGTCTGCCCCGTCCGAAGCACATGTCGGATGTCTGGTAACATAGTCTCTATAATCGGATATTCATGACCTGGTCACAATATCCCGATTGGTTGCGCAACACTCAAGAGCACTAGTATTGTATCCTGTGTGACATCATCTCCACTATGACTGAAGTGATACTTCCGTCTTGACATCACACCCAATACATTACGACTCTCTGATAAACCCAGAAGTGGTGTACGCTGAACCGGTTAAAGCCATGTACCACCAAGACCAAAGTCTATCGATTATCGTAAGTATTAGCGATGTAAGTCTCAGGTTAAGACCATACACACCTACCCTGATTTCGGCCTCCCATAGACACATAGTCATAATACCAATGGGATTCCGAGGGGTCTATCCAGAGCGAAGCTGTTTCCCGTACCATCGGTGAAACACGACCTCCTATCGCACTTGCATAAGTATCCAATACTTAAATATATGAGAACTATGCCGTTGTGCCCTCACAACGCGCACAAGTGCAATACTAGCCTATTCCGCATTATCGATGTCCTGTCTCGATAATACTCCGGCTATGGATATTTAATGATTAATCCTTCGGGGACTGATACTGTCTCATATCATTCTCAGTCCAGGAACTAATCACAGGGACCTCTCTTCATTTATATATCTATGGTGATCTAATCACAAATGATGAGAGTGCAATTTCCTTGTCCACATAGTTAATTTGCTACAACAACACAATGATCTGTGCAAATAGTGACGCTATGGGTCATTTAATCCCAAGGGTGTGATGTCAAGATGGAAGTATCACTCCAGTCATAGTGGAGATGATGGTCACGTAGGATACGGAACTGGTTCTCTTATCTACTGCAGTCATCGGGATAAAATGACTAGGTCATGTTTATCCGATAAAGAGACTAGTTACCAGAGATCCGATATGTTCTTCGTACGGGGCAGACACAATTCCAGCCCCAGGCCTTGCACGTGACATCCGATACTGGATCGAAATACGCAATACTACGTATACTACGCATGATATAGATCACATATTCCTGTAAGGATATTTCTGGAGAATTGGGTAGGCATGGCGCTTTGCTAGAAGCCAACCTTGTCTTGTAAATCGGTACAAACGTAGTACGAGGTACTTACGTGTTCGGATAGTCCGACGACCGTATTTACTGCCAACATATCCGGGGATCTCATGGGTCGCTTCCCAAAGATTCACCGATGACGTATGACTCGTACTTTATTAATCTGGGATTAATTAGTGAGAGATAAAATTAATCTGGGATTAATTACAGAGATATTTTATCTGGGATAAAATATTAATAAAAGAGAGAAAAAGATTAATTTGGAATTAATCGATAAATTAATATATTCGATATATTAAACGAAATTGCATTTCGACGCGGAATTAAAATTAGATTTTAATTCGGGCGAACGAGTTAATTTAAAATTAATTCGTTAGCGACGTGAATAGTAATTTTGCTAGGCAAAGTTATTTAATTAAATTTGATTAAATTTCGTCGCAACAGAAAATTCGTTAATTTGGAATTAGCGAACCCGAGCCCGATAGTGTTTGCGAGCACTCGCATTTCGAATTCAAGTGCGGCCCGCAAGTCACATCAAGCGTCAAATAACTAGTCGCATCAATCGTCAAATCATTAGTCACTTTGAAAGATGTGACAACTTATCACTTGATTGATTGAATGATGTGAATAGTTGATGGAAGTGGTTGGAAAGCTTTAATGCCATTTGACTTTTTGGAAAAAGAAAATGGTAAATGATTTTTTGAAAATCAAAAAGTGTATTAGATACACATTTTTGCCACCAACCAAAACATCTCACTCTCTCCCTTTCTCTTCTTCTCTCTCTCGGCCTAGGGCCTGTTTTTCTTCTTCATCTTCACTGGTTTCACCGTGAAAGGCAAGAAGAATCAAGGAAATTTTGCGGCAAAATTTTCGGAGTGCTAGTACTCTTTCGGGGTCACGTGAAGGTGATAAGGAACCGCACATGTGAGCTTGGAATACACTTCAAAAGCTTGGAGCTTAGAGGAGGACCAAAGCCGAAACTTGGAGGAAGAAAAAACAGTGAACTGCCGAGCACTCTAGGAGGGTTCAAAGGGCTTAAAAAGTTTTGTTCTTCACCGCATCGCTCAACCGATCATTGTGAGTATTTCGTAACTTCCTTTGATGTATTCACATGTTGTTTGATGCTTGATAATCGATTCTCGGGACTTAGAGATTTCCCAACATATAATGGATCCCAAATATGTTTAATTAATTATTTGTATATTTTTATTCTTTAAGGATTGTTATTGATTATTTATTATTCTTTATACTTTTATGCTTATTTTATTTGTTTGGCCAACAATAGAATATTCTTGGTAAATCCTTAGAAACGCGACAGAGGAAATTTTGGTTAGCTGTGGGAATAATAGCATGTGATTTATTCGTTGAATAAATTTCCTTGCAGGATAGACAAATGTAGGAACCACTTTCCTAGCGCGGTGGAAACACCTTAGGCATCTGAGATTGGACTAGAAATTTTTTTCTGCCTTTCTCTTCTTCTGGCCGAATGTTACCAGCTCTCCCACTGAAATTTTACTTCTGTTTTAAATAAAAATTTCAGCCCTGAAACAGCCCCCAAAGAGCGGTGTAAATTTGGATTGTTTTGGACCCGAAACATGCCAACTCACTGTTCAAATCAGTCCCTATTTACGTGAACACCAACTGAGTTTCTGGTCTGATTTTTAATTAAAAACAGCCCCAATACAATCTTAAAACACCCTTAAATATTCCCCAATATTACTGGATCAAAAAATAAATCTAACCGAACCCCGTTACACAAGATGAAGTGCAGATGAGGTGAGTAGAAAATTCTCACTGCCGTGTGGTGTATAAGGAAGAGAGGATGATGTGTTTAGTTCGACACCAAATAGCCTTTCGTGCTATATCGCGTTACAACAGAATATAGTGTGGGCAATACTCACAAATCAATCACTAAACCTTTTAGAGATTAAACTATTGTAACACAAGTTTTTTCCTTTTGGTTTTCTTCTTGTTCTTGTTTTTTTTCAACACTTGAGAGAATTATAAGAACAATGAGAGGGTACCTAGGGTTAGAATGAATTAGGTTAGGCAAAAAGAAAATCATATTTTCTTTATATATATAGGGTTTTATTTCCAAAATAAAAATTCGGCCACCCCAGGATATTTATCAAAATTTTGTAACAACAAATATTTAATTTCCTTAATGAAAAAGATGTTACAAAAAAGAAATTGTTATCACCTTTTAAAAAGTGTAACTACCAAAAACAAACCAAAGGTTTCCAAAAACCTATTTTTGGAAATTCAAAATAATAAACCTTTATTAAATTATATAATATAATTTAATAACTAATAATAAATAATTATCACATAATCAATGATTATAAAACTATATATTAAAATTAATAAATAGTTTCAAGTGTGCCAAAATAATATTATTAATCATATTTATAATATATATTATACATATGTGAGTATAAAATTGGATTATCCAATTATATTTAATCTGCTACAGTATATCGAGCTAGAACGGGGACCAAATGGACCTACGGTTCCGAGCTCCAATAATCCTGGAATATTAATTAAACTCTTAATTAAATATTCTGTATTATTAACTTCGGGTTATTCCACGAAAAACCCAAAGCTGCACTCTCGTTACCGCAGATAGATAATTTAAGCTGAACCATGTAGACGTCCATCGATATAGTCATTACATACGAATTGGCCCTTCATGAGTATCTCAAAATCAAAGCCAGGTCATAATGTCTGTTATACCCCTCTAATTATTTTTACCTTAAATACCATTGATTCTTTAATGAACGATTTATTCATAACCATTATGAATGTTAATCTTTCTATTTGTAATAGAAAGACTTGAGTGTTCTAACCGTTTAAGTACTGAATCAACCCTTAAGGAAGATACTCCTCTACTTCTCGCAAGAAGTAATGAATTCCTTATCTATGTAAAACATCCCCAACTACATACCAAATCATGTCCCCAAAGTATGTAGCTATTGGTCTGGATTGCTACACCAACCTCACTTTTGTAAATCAAAGAACAGAGTCTGTCATGCAGGAGTTCGTAGTACCCTCGGGTTTCAGATCAATCCATATATGACCATCAAGTAGATTGAAATGAATTTCTTTATCTAACGGATATTATAAGAAACTCAATTTTATATGGGTCTAGTCCTATATGATCACATCATATAAGGTGCCTTTATTCTCATGTCTTCATATGGACGATCCCAGATCAAAGTCACCATATAATTATAGAATAAACCGCAACTATAGATAAACCGTAAACAAAGTACCCATTTTGTTTGCTCTCTATGGACTATTTTAGATTACTAACTTCAGACTTAAATAATCTTGTGTATGACACTCATACACTATGTCTGAAGGCACATTAGTAATCTAGGATAAACAAGATAATTTACAATATGCGATATTAAACAAAAACTTTAATAAATAAATAATGCATCCTTTTATTTCATAAAATATGATTCTGTTTACACTACATGAATCTCTAGGACATATATCCCAACAACATATACCTAAATGGCATACGTAGCCAATATTAGAACCTAACATTAATGTATTTGGTTTTAAATTAATTAACATAGACATAAAATTAATTGATTTATTCTGAATATTTTCACCTGACCATTAAAAAAGATTTGTAAATAATTTAGTGTTCTAGGTTAATATTAGTAACAACAACCCAATTGAATGAAAAGTGCCTGAACTTATTCTGTGCATGATTAGATCAAGTTGCAACCCTAGGTTCTTCTATCTTATAAGGTTTTCCCACAGTTTGTTATTTGTCTTTATTTACTTTTTCAGTTATTTAATTTAATCAAAACTCTTTCTCAATCAATAGTTTAGTTTAAGTTAAGTAGGTTAGTCTCGGTATTAATAAGAAAAATATTAAGTCAATGTTGGTACGGTATCTGACTTTTTATCATTGTATTACTTGAACGATATGTGCGCTTACGTGTTAGATTTATAATATCGCGATTAGAATCCTGCAATGACCTAATATCCAGAGGAGTGTTCAGAGCCAGATTGCAGTATAAGGTACGACATGAGGGCACCCTTTTGTCATTTATACGCGTTTTGCTTTGACACGGTATCTTTGACAGGACATACACTACGTTCGGTCAGACATGCACGTGTTGGACAATTATGACCCATATCATCATTATATGTAAAGAACATTGTGTTTTTGTACAAATTAACTATGTGACAAAAGGAAATTGCTATTTTATCATTATTGTAATTAGATTACTTGGATATATATAATGATAAAAGTCCATATGGTTAAATCGGATTAATAAGATATGAGACGGTATTAATCCATGAACGGTTTAATCATTAAATATCCCTAGTCGAAGTATTATCGAGACTGGACATTGATAATACAAAATAGACTAGTATTACACTTGTGCACATTATGGAAGCTTAACGACATAGTTCTCATATATTTAGGTATTGGATACTTATGCAAGTGTAATAAGAGGTTCTGTTAGCCGTTGGACCGGGAACAATTCGCTCTGGATAGACCTACTCGGAATCCCATTGGTAGTATACTATGTGTCTATAGGAATCTGAATCTGGGTAGGTGTATGTGATCTTTAACCTGAGACTTACGTCGCTATTATTTGCGACAATCAGATTACTTTGGTATTGGTCGTCTGGAGCTTTAATAGGTTCTGTGTACGCCTGTATTGGGTTTACTGAGAATCGTAGTGTATTGGATGTGATATCAAGATGGGAGTATCACTTCAGTCATATGGAGATGATGGTCACACATGATACAAAACTAGTACTCTTAAAATCTGCAGCTATCGGGAAAGTATGACTAGGTAATGACTTTCCGATTACAGAGACTGGTTACTCGGGATCCGATATATGCTTCGTACGGGGCAGACACAGAACCAGCCCTTGACATAGCATGTGACATCCGATACTGGATCGTATTACGCAGTACTTAGTATTACTATGCCTGATTCAGATTATATTCCTCGGTGAATATTTCTGGAGAATTGGGTATGTTAGGTTTTATCTAGGTCCCAAGATCAAACAAGCAAGAAATGAAATACAAGTGCTGAATAATAAAAGGACTTTTTTCCCCAAGATCCAAAAATCAATACGTGAGGTAGCGGAATACTCACATCGATCGGTTGAGACGATCGGCAACAAAAAAAACAGTTTTGGGCTCTCAAAGTGGCGCCAATCACTGTGTTCACTGCCCTCCAAATCAGAATTTTGAGCTGCGAAAATGAGCTCCAAGATTGCGTCAAACGAATCCCGACTCATGGGTGAACCTCCCTACCACCTTCGCATATCTCGTAGTGTGCTAGCACTTGCGGTTTTTGCCACAAAAACCAACTCTTGCCTCCCTCATGCTCACGGTTTTTGTGTGAAACCAGTGAGTGTTTTTGCCCAAAGATGTGGCGTGAGTTGGAAGAGAGAAATGAGAGAGAAGAATGTTGTGTAATGGTTAGTAAAACCTTTTCCAAAAAGGTTTATATATTTTTCATAAAAATACAAAAAACATTACCAAATAATAAATCAAATAAATTAAATGGTAAATACTCCCACCAATTACACTATTTCAACCACACACATCAACTATTCATTGTCACTTTATAAAAGTGACTTGATGTGTGTCAATCACTCAATCAATCAATCACATCAATCAATCAATCAATCACTCAAAGTGACTTTTGATTTGACGCTTGATGTGACGAATGATTTGACGCTTGATGTGACTTGCGTTGCCGCACTCGAATTCGAAATACGAATGCGCTCGCAATCACACTCGGGCTCGGGTTCGCTAATTCCTAATTAGCGAATTTTCCGTTGCGTCGTAATTAAATGATTACGCCTAGCGAATTCACTATTCACGTCGCTAACGAATTAATTCTAAATTAATTCGTTTGCCCGAATTAAAATCTAATTTTAATTCCGCGTCGAAATCTAATTTCATTTAATATATCGAATATATTAATTTACCGATTAATTCCAAATTAATCATTCTCTCTCTTTAGACGATATTTTATCCTAGATAAAATATCTCCGTAATTAATCCTAGATTAATTTTCTCTCTCTTCTATATAATCCCAGATTATTTAAGAGTGCGAGTCATACGTCATCGGTGGATTATTGGGAAGCGACCCATGAGATCCCCGGATAAGTCGGCAGTAAATACGGTCGTCGGAGTATCCGAATCACGTACGTACCAAGTACTACGTTCTACCGATTTACGAGACAAGGTTGGCTTCTAGCAAAGCACCAAGTCTACCCAATTCTCCGGTCATATTCATCTAAGAATATTTAAGATCTATATCAAGCGTAGTATACCAAGTATCGTGTATATCGGCCCAGTATCGGATAGTCACGTGCTAGGGCTGGGGCTGGATAAGTGTCTGCCCCGTCCGAAGCACATGTCGGATGTCTGGTAACTAGTCTCTATAATCGGATATACATGACCTTGTCATAATATCCCGATGGCCGGCCAGCACTTAAGAGCACTAATACCGTATCCTGCGTGACATCATCTCCACTATGACTGGAGTGATACTTCCGTCTTGACATCACACCCAATACTCTACGATTCTCAATATACCCAGCATTGGCGTACACAGAACCGGTTAGAGTCCTAGACGACCTCAACTAAAGTATATTGATTGTCGTAAGCATTAGCGGTGCAAGTCTCAGGTTAAGACCAAACACACCTACCCTGATGTCGGACTCCCATAGACACATAGTCATAATACCAATGGGATTCCGAGGGGTCTATCCAGAGCGAAGCTGTTTCCCGTACCATCGGTGAAACACAACCTCCTATCGCACTTGCATGAGTATCCAATACCCAAATATATGAGAACTATGTGTTGTGCCCTCACAACGCGCACAAGTGCAATACTAGCCTATTCCGCATTATCGATGTCCAGTCTCGATAATACTCCGGCTAGGGATATTTAATGATTAATCCTTCGTGGACTGATACTGTCTCATATCATTCTCAATCCAGGAACTAATCATAGGGACCTCTCTTCATTTATATATCTAAGGTGATCTAATCACAAATGATGAGAGTGCAATTTCCTTGTCACATAGTTAATTTGTACAACAACACTATGATCTGTACAAATAGTGACGCTATGGGTCATATTATCCAACAATCTCCCACTTGGCACATAGCCAGTCACTCAAGTGTCGAACACCCGAACTATGTACGGTTTGCTCAAATTGGTGAGAAAAGGTTTTCGTCAGCGGATTTCCATGATTATCGTCTGACGTGATTTATACGATCATCACATCGCCACGATGTATGATCCGAACGAATCAGATGAATATAGAACTATATATATGGATCGTCGATGAGACCTTTAATTCTTTAGCCTGTGCTGACGCCTAGCTCAGCTGCTAACAGAACTATATCTAATCTAATTAGATTTATTATCGACCCAAATGGCTTCTATTGCTGCCTCAGCCGCAGCAATAATCCGCATTTGTTGTTTATTCGGCAACAGTATCTTGCTCGGAAGATTTCCAGCTCACTGTCCCGTTATTTAACTTTATAGTACCGCAGTATTTAACTGTTTGGAAACTTGCAGCAGTGATCCCAGTCACTTCAAGTTCTCCTTCTCCATAGTTTTAGAAATCATCTTTAGTTCTCTAAGATACTAACAATGTTCTTAACTTCAATCCAGTGACTATCACTTGGATTGATCTGATTGTGACTCCATATGCTCAAAGCGTATGAGACACCATATCAAGTACATTTTAAATGTACAATTTCCCAGAGAGTGTTAACAACTCCAAATCTATCCCAGTAGATCTTTATTCCTTGAATAAAGGTTGTTACTCCCCAGAATTCTACGGAGAATTTCTATGAAGAATATCTATGAAAGCCAAGCTTTCACCAATTGCTTTATTGGGAATTTCACTGTCAGTGCGCTCCCACTAACCTCCTTATATACACAAGAATCATTTCGTTTTGAATCAAATCATAAACCATTATGATTACATCAAAACGACAGTTCCAAGAACCTTATGCTTGCTCCAATCCAAACATGGATCGAATAACCCGCAAACCTTGTTTGTCGGTTATACAAAATCGTCAGGATGTTGAAAACATCCTCCAAAAGGTTTCCTTTTCAGGAAAGCGATTTTGATCTTTAACTGACACATTTCATAAATGTGCAGTTATCAGCAAGCATTATCCAAATGGATTTACCATGGCAACAGGTAAAAGGTTGAACCGTAATCAACACAATGTTGATAACGATACCTTTCCGTCACAAGCCTAGCTTTGTACGTTGGTATGTTGCCATCCATGTATGTCTTCCTTGAAGACTTACATGTACCAATAGGCACAATGCCTTGCGGTACAACAACTAGTATCCAAACATAGTTGTTATACATGGAATCCATTTCGGACTCATGGCACTTTGCCATAAAGGGAGTCGATACCTTGTATCACTTCCTCGTACGTAGTCGGTTGGTATTCCTCCATAAGATTTACATCTTTAAGGGGTTACATCAGAAACCCATACCCCAGGTTGTTTTCTGATTCTCTCCGATCTACGCGGTTCTTGTGTATTGAAGATTAATGGTTTAGTTTCATCCTTGATGAACTATTTGTGTTCCATTAAGGACTTCGTGCCTTGAATAGTATTACTCCGATTTTCATCGAGTATCACTATCCTCCCACTGACCACTGCATATCGGTATTCCTCTCAGGAAAACCACATGGTGAGCAACAATCATATTGTTCTCATGTGAGATATATAAGTACTATACTTATGGTTTTCCCTAGGATAACCTATAATTGGCACTTATCCAATTTGGGTCCTTAGTTTGGTATCATCCAAACGTTATGCCGGCATACCCAAATTATTAGGAATGAGAAACCCTGTTTCTTTCCCGTTCATATCCTATATGATATCTGTCAAACAGATTTTATGGAACCTTATTCTAAATAAGTTTTGCACTGTTAATATATATCCGTTGAAGGAAATGATAGCTCAGAGCGACTCGTGATAAACCTTATCATGTCCAACAAAATTCGGTTTTTTAGTTCGGACACACCGTCAAACTGACGTGTCTCGGGAGGAGTCCTCATCTGAAAGAATACTGTACTCTTTCATGTATATATGAAACTTACTGCTTAAGTATTTTCCATTACGGTCTTACCGTGACGGTATAATACTATAGCCGATCTGTTTATCTACTTCGTGTCGAAACTCTAAAGTTTCCGATTTGTGTTCTTCAAAAGAAACACATAACCATAACGTGATGCCACATCCGTTAAGGTCACGAAATATTCATGTTCACATCTAGCCTAGCTAGATGGGCCCACTTACTTCACCATGAATAGGGCTAACAGATCGGTGGCACTTACACTATTACCAAGTAAACAGTGTTTTAGGTACTTACCTAACAAACTAGATTCGTAGACTTTATTTGAATAGTCAAATCAGTCCTAGTACCCACTCTTCAAAAGTGCGGATATACGAGTCTTGTTTAATTCTGTCCTAGACAACAATGCCACAAATAAGTCTCTACTTGATCAAATCAATTTGAGCTATTTATTTGTCATTTTATATGTTTTGAGAATTATATTCAAAATATAAATTCTGTTATTCACATCTAATGTGTTTATCTCAGTATCATCTTTATATAATGAAACACTTAGTGTTCTAGAATATAAAGGTTTATCCACAATGGATTAAACACTGATATAGAGATAATGTCTCTAGTCAAACTAGTTACATTATAACAGTTCCTAATTTAAGTACACACCCGAAGGGTAGTTCCTAAACTTAGGTATCTACGGTCGAAACAGCGACTTTCGTCCCGTTTCCGATTCGCAGAGCAATCTCAGCTTGAAGTCAGTATCCTACTCAAAGCAGATTCTGAACATCAATACATATATTTTATGTACCACACTAAGTATTTAAAATCTAATTCAATACTAGTAGTGAACATAACTTTGACAAACATTTTTAAAGTTAGAGCCTTGCCCTTTCTTTAATTCCTTCGTGTCTGCCATATCCAAATGGTAGTCATTTTGGGATATGTCAATTATCATTTTCAATATTTCAGGAACCTTAGGCCAAGCCTTGGGTTTTTAGAATATCGAAACGATGTGCACCTCGTGCTACATGCCCAATTGCAAACTTTGACTTTATCTCCTCTAGAATAGTCAATTAATTCTCCAAGAGTTATAAATTGCAATTTTAATACTTTTTAAATCTAAAATTAGATTTATGACAAATATATTAAATTAAGCACTAAAGTCATCATCACATAAATCTTCCAAAGATTTTATGCTCTACTTATTTTGCTTAATTTTGAGCTTAAGGTATAATAAGTTATTTTATCAAATAAAGTAACCTATTATTTATTCCCAATTTGAAAATTAAATCATTTAAAACATTTAATCCAAGATTATATTTTAAATATCCAATTTTCAATTTTATCTTGATTACAATAGTCCAACTATTTAATCAACGATTAGTGGTACTAATATATTATAATGATTATATAGTCCAACTATATAATCAATATAATCCAAATTAATTAACCTCAATTACATTGATTACTATAATCCAATTATAAAATCAACTGTAAACTGAAATTAATTAATTCAAATATATTGATTAATATAATCCAATTATATATAATCAACTATAATACAGTCCAACTGTTTATTAAAACAACATTAAGTATTAGTCCAACTAATACTTTTAATATATGACGAGTGATATTTGTTTGAGCGCGTATGGCGAGTAATTGAACGAATATTGCAAATTCAATTCTTGCCTCCCACTATTTTTCGTCGAGCCTCTAACCCTCTGTCGAGTACTCGGGAAACCGTGTTTCCTAGTGGGCTAAGATCCCGTTAAATATCACACAATCTTGACTTTGGCCAACAAATTGTATGATAATTAACTAGGTAGATCTCTAAGATCAATTGGATCCAATCCAATTCCTAGATCCAGTAGGTGGACATCCAAGTCCGAAACATATATCTTATATATGCCTATATATCGAATATATACCCTAACCTTTTTCCTCTGAATCAACTAGGCCTTGATCCCAGTCAAGCGCGGACCCATTGACCATGGAAGCTTCGTAATCAATGTCGATGGACAAGAAGTGGTCTTGACTTTGGCCAACAAACCACAACTTGGACAAGACACCAATATGGAACAAAGCCTCGTGATTCAAACACATCTTTGACGGACAAGGGCTTGACTTTGGCCAACAACCCATGCCAATCTAGGATCTTGAGTAAGAATCACTCAATGGAAGGAAAAGACGCTTGATATTTGATGAGGCTTTTCACGTGCCAATTGGCTACCAATTTAATTATCTTTGTTAAGGTCTCATCATCATACACCCTTAAACATGCATTCTAAATACATAATAAAGCGTATATGAAATAAAATAATAATGATATGCGGATGGATACTTAACATATTGATCATAGATCAAATCTCTCCCTTTCTCACTCAGCTAGCACTTGTATTACTTCTACCCGTTACACTACACTTCTAAAGAAACCTCATTTACATTGAGGGGAATAGGTGAGAAGAGAATACAAAGAGAATAGAGGTGATAAGGCTGGACACGCAGGTCCAATTTAATAAATCGAATTTATTACAACAATTTCCAAAATTGCCCCACCCGACTAATATCCATCCGATATACATTATTCATTCATCACAACCACGTATTCACACATAAGCATGCTATCAATCAATCTAATCAAATTAATTAATCTGATAATTATGTGATCATCCAATGTTCAAACAACGATTTGATTTTGCTCGAGTCAAACTCGTTTTTGCGAATAAGTACTCAAGTACGAATTCATGAATTAAATTAAACTACAACATTAAATCTAATTTAATATGTATTTAATACTAATTCACTATTCAATTCCAAATTAAATATTACACTTTATTTAATAAACCTTTTCGACTTAAATTCCAAATTTAATCGCGTCGGGTCTCAAAGCCCGATTAACGTCCAACGTCAATTCAATTCAAGTCTAATGGGCTTTAATTAATCTCTTTAAGGCGTGGGCTTCGGCAACCAAAGCCCAATCAAGGAGTAACCCCATAAGCCGAGAAATCAATTTAGGCCTATTAGGCCCAATTAAACTTTAAAGGTTTATAAGTTGCATTTGGGCTTTATGGTTAAGGTTTTGGGCCCAATTGGATCCAATCCATTTGGCCTAAATCCAACTTGATAAAATCAAGCCCAATAGGCCCAATTACAATAATAAGCCCAAATCCAATTAAAGGCCTAATTCATTAAATTACACAAATCCAATTTCGCAATTTAATTACCTAAAGTGCATTACATGATTAATCACGCAAATCAATATTTCTAAAACACCAAATTAGTCCAATTAATCATGTTCATTATCATCATCACATGTCCAACACATAAATGAAAAAATCAAACCATTTTACATGCTTCTAAGTCTCGGCCAAAGGAGTAATTTTGTCCGATTTGAATTTAATCCAATTAATTCCATAATCGACATCTAATTAACTTCCCGAATGATTTCCAATACATCTAATGTTCAAAAATCAAAAATCCAAGACTTTAAAGGGCATTATTAATTCGGCCAAGGTAAGTATTTGGGGATTTTTATCCAATTCAAAATTAAATCCAATTCAATCTCAAATCAACATCATCCTACATCATTTAACTCATCCAATGAATTAAAATGAAAAAATCCAAGATTCCAAATATCCATCACATTCGGCCAACATCAATATTTTGGGGAAATTATTCCAAATCAATCAAAAACTTCAATTCAACATCATTAAACATGCTCAATCAAACAATTTAACTAAATCATGCTCAAAATCAATTTACCCAAATTTTAAGCCCTACATTTTCATGCTTGAACCTATAGCTCTTGATGCCATTGTTAGGTTTTATCTAGGTCCCAAGATCAAACAAGCAATGAAATACATGTGTGAATACATCAAAGGAGGTAGCGGAATACTCACATCGATCGGTTGAGACGAATCGGCAACAAAAAAAAACAAGTTTTGGGCTCTCAAAGTGGCGCCAATCACTACAGTTCACTGCCCTCCAAATCAGAATTTTGAGCTGCGAAAATGAGCTCCAAGATTGCGTCAAACGAATCCCGACTCATGGGTGAACCTCCCTACCACCTTCGCATATCTCGTAGTGTGCTAGCACTTGCGGTTTTTGCCACAAAAACCCAACTCTTGCCTCCCTCATGCTCACGGTTTTTGTGTGAAACCAGTGAGTGTTTTTGCCCAAATGGGCGTGAGTTGGAAGAGAGAAATGAGAGAGAAGAATGTTGTGTAATTGGTTAGTAAAACCTTTTCCAAAAAGGTTTATATATTTTTCATAAAATATACAAAAACATTTACCAAATAATAAATCAAATAAATAAAATGGTAAGTACTCCCACCAACTTTCACTATTTCAACCACACACATCAACTATTCATTATCACTTTATAAAAGTGACTTGATGTGTGTCAATCACTCAATCAATCAATCACATCAATCAATCAATCAATCACTCAAAGTGACTTTTGATTTGACGCTTGATGTGACGAATGATTTGACGCTTGATGTGACTTGCGTTGCCGCACTCGAATTCGAAATACGAATGCGCTCGCAATCACACTCGGGCTCGGGTTCGCTAATTCCTAATTAGTGAATTTTCCGTTGCGTCGTAATTAAATGATTACGCCTAGCAAATTCAATTTTCACGTCGCTAACGAATTAATTCTAAATTAATTCGTTTGCCCGAATTAAAATCTAATTTTAATTCCGCGTTGAAATCTAATTTCATTTAATATATCGAATATATTAATTTACCGATTAATTCCAAATTAATCATTCTCTCTCTTTAGACGATATTTTATCCTAGATAAAATATCTCTGTAATTAATCCTAGATTAATTTTCTCTCTCTTCTATATAATCCTAGATTATTTAAGAGTGCGAGTCATACGTCATCGGTGGATTATTGGGAAGCGACCATGACCCCCCCGATCCCGGATAAGTCGGCAGTAAATACGGTCGTCAGAGTATCCGAATCACGTACGTACCAAGTACTACGTTCTACCGATTTACGAGACAAGGCCGACTCCTAGCAAAGCACCAAGTCTACCGAATTCTCCGGTCATATTCATCTAAGAATATTTAAGATCTATATCAAGCGTAGTATATACAAGTATCGTGTATATCGGCCCAGTATCGGATAGTCACGTGCTAGGGCTGGGGCTGGATAAGTGTCTGCCCCGTCCGAAGCACATGTCGGATGTCTGGTAACTAGTCTCAATAATCGGATATACATGACCTTGTCATAATATCCCGATGGCCGGCTAGCACTTAAGAGCACTAATACCGTATCCTGCGTGACATCATCTCCACTATGACTGGAGTACACAGAACCGGTTAGAGTCCTAGACGACCTCAACTAAAGTATATTGATTGTCGAAGCATTAGCGGTGCAAGTCTCAGGTTAAGACCAAACACATCTACCCTGATGTCGGACTCCCATAGACACATAGATAATACCAATGGGATTCCGAGGGGTCTATCCAGAGCGAAGCTGTTTCCCGTACCATCGGTGAAACACAACCTCATATCGCAACTTGCATAAGTATCCAATACTTATATATATGAGAACTATGCCGTTGTGCCTTCACAACGCGCACAAGTGCAATACTAGCCTATTCCGCATTATCGATGTCCAGTCTCGATAATACTCCGGCTAGGGATATTTAATGATTAATCCTCCGTGGACTGATACTGTCACATATCATTCTCAATCCAGGAACTAATCATAGGGACCTCTCTTCATTTATATATCTAAGGTGATCTAATCACAAATGATGAGAGTGCAATTTCCTTGTCACATAGTTAATTTGTACAACAACACTATGATCTGTACAAATAGTGACGCTATGGGTCATATTATCCAACAGGGTAGGCATGGTGCTTTGCTAGAAGCCAACCATGTCTTGTAAATCGGTGAGAACGTGGTACGAGGTAAGCACGTGTTCGGATAGTCCAACAACCGTATTTACAGCCAACATATCCAGAAATCTCTTGGGTCGCTTCCCAAAGATTCACCAATGACATTTGACTTATATAAAATTATTCTGGGATTAATTATGGGAGAGAAAATTAATTTGGGATTAATTACGGTAAGAATTAATCTGGGATTAAATTCATATAGAAGATAGAACGTGATTAATTTAGAATTAATCGATAAAATAAATTTAATAGTTAAATTGGATTGTTCTATTTAATTTATTTATTTGGGGCTAAAATAATATATCGAATATATTAATTGAAATCGGATTTCAATACGAAATTAAAATTGGATTTTAATTCGAGCGAACGAATTAATTTGGAATTAATTAGAAAGCGACTATCGTAATAATTTTGCGAGGCATAATTATTTAATTAAATTGGATTTAATTATGTCACGATGATAAATTTTTTTAATTCGGAATTAAACGAACCCGGGCCCAAGCTAAGTTATGTGTTGAGTAAGCCAATACAAATTTTGAATTTAAATGTGGCGGGACCACATCACTTACATCAATTGTCAAAATTTGATGTGAGTAGTTGGCTACATTAATGAAATTCATTAAACACACAACCTACCAAGTTTGAATCACTATTCACTCATCTCTCTCTTTGCTCTCATTGCCGATTTCTTACTCTATTGGGGATAAAATTTTTGCTTCAAAAATTTCACTAAGCTAGCACTTGGAGAGTCAAATGAGGTGTTAGGGAAACTCACCCAAGGCATAAAAAAAAAATCAAAAAGCTTGGAGCTTCATCCAACGAAAGGAATTTCAAATTTCTCCGAATCAATGTAAGTATTTCCGCAACTTTACTTGATTAATTCACACTTATTGTATGGGTTTTTAGGGGGTGAATCCGGTAACGCAGCGGAAGCGGTGAAAATCCGATTTTCAGATTTCAAAATTTTTTCTTGGATTAATTAAATAAACATATTTATTTAATTGCCCAATAATCAAATTATGAAAACAAAATTTCAAATGAATCATATTCAAGTGAAATTACCAAATTACCCTTACTTTGTATTTTTGTCCATTTTAGTCCGAAATTTATCTAATCAATTTTGAATGATTCTAAATCATTTCTAAGATGAACTTAGCATGTTCAAAACATCAAAACACCAAAACATCCAAAATCCCCATTTTCTAACTCCAATGCCGTGAGCACCATTTGGTGCCCATTTTGACCATTTGGTCATTTCATGCTCCAAAACTCATCCAAATGAAATCCAATCAACATGAAACTTTATGTGCATCATATATACACCCAAATGCTCAACATATAGGAAAAGCCCCAAATTTGGAATTGGTCATGAACCCTAATTTTTCAATTTCCACAAATTGGACAAATTAGGCCATATACATTAAATCAATTGTTTCAATCATCAATCTTACATCTAATTCAAGTCTCAACACAATGAAACAACTCAAGATCAAATCTAGGTCATTTAAGAGTGGGTCAACAACTCTAGATTAGCAACATGGTTTCTAAAACCTTAAAAGAAAGTTTGTTACTACAATAGTCATTCACTTCCTTCATCATACATGCTTCACACTTCACCAAAACTTCCATCAACAAAAACCACAAGGAACAAACAAAGAAACATCCTAAGATATCATATATTAAAGCCTAGAACCTAAGGAACAAATTCCTTACTAACAGCAAGTTCAAGAAAATTACTAAAAATCCAAGCTTTTGATGTTTTATCTTTCTTCTCACAAACTTCCTTTGGCTTCTTCAATGGAGTTTCTTTTTGTAAAAGTGTATTAGGTTAAGTGTAAAGTGAAATGAAAATCAATTATACTTGCAACAATAAGGCCTTGGCCGAATTTCACATATACAAATATAAGACTTGTAATTTCATTTTCATTTCAAGCTAATTTGGTCAACTTGCCTAAATATCTAAATAACAACTTTATTAGATATTTATTTAAGTCAAAAAAGCAACTAATGTTTACTACAAATATCCTAACATAAGATATTTATATTTTAATTAATTTAATCATTTAACAATTAAATAATTAATTAATTAATCAAATACAAATATATTAAATATATGTATAATATTTACATTAAATATTAAAAACATATATTCATTTAGGAAATAAGTCAAATAACACATTCTGACTATTAATTAATGTGTATTTAAATTAATCAAGTATTAAATGTAAATACACAATAATTAAGTAAATGACATCTAGTCTATTTAGCACGTATCTTGCGTTTAACCTTTAAACGACTTTATAAATAATCAATATTATTTATAATATTGCTCTAGTGCTCTACGAGTATGTTTCATTATTGAGACTCTCTAGATTCAGGTATATCCGTCACGAAATCTAATTTCGTGTCCATAATCTATCCACCCATAGATTATGACGATCACGGATAATCTCGCTGAACCATACAGGTCGAGGTCATGGCAAATGTAATTCCTCCGTCACAGGTATCCGGATAAGTCCCAGAGATATAGATGTAAACGTCAAATCTCTATCGGGATTATCCAGTCGACTATTCTATTAGCAATCTCAAAAGAATGTTTAGAACTAGCTTCTAAACTTTACCACGGGCCCATGGTTTTATCTGATTGCTAATCATATGGACTACCTATGCTCTGATACACAGAACTGACGGATCATATCTTGATACACATAGGACACCCTGAGGATCAATCTACACCCAACGAACAGGCGGAGGTCTGATCTAACTAGATCGGTGACGTGACTGCTGTCTAAGTGTAGAAGATGTCTCATGTGCCCACAATGGCATCTCAAGTCTAAGAATCACAAGTGCTACTCAACCCAAGAAGATTCTTATTGACGCTGGTGTACCATCCATTAAGAATCTTCGGTGAGTCGTTCAGTGTTTATCCGCTATAACACCTACACGTCTATAATAGTCTCCAAGACTTATGGTTCATTGAGAAACCATTGGAATCATATATTCCAGTATACGACATGTACCAGTCTCAACGGGTTTACTATACTACCAAGTAGTGTAAACCTTGACCAGGAACTGTCTGAGAATGACAACGTCATGATACTTCTCAATGTCCGTTGCGACGCTTTTGCAACTGTATCATGACTAATCATTCTAGGGTCATTACGTCTTTACCATATAGAAAGATAGATTATATTATAGAAACTGCATATATTATTCATAATAATAATGTTTTACAGAAGTATTTAACAGAAATACAACCGGGAATTGGCGCTCTGAGCACCAACCCCAACAAAATCACCCACTTGCTCTAGTGCCAATATCGATTATATCTAATACCCATCGACTCCACGTGTTTACCAAACAACTTCGGAGGTATGGCCTTCGTCAGCGGGTCTGCTACATTATTTTCACTCGGTACCTTGCACAACAATACCCTCACGACCCGATCTCTCGAATGATGTGGTACTTGCGTTCCACATGCTTCGACTTCTGATGCGCCATCGGTTCCTTTGCTTGCGCAATGGCTCCAGTATTATCACAGTATAACGGAATCGCAATCTCGATACTTGGGACAACTCCAAATTCTGTGATAAAGTTCTTTATCCACACGCCTCTTTTACAGCTTCAGAAGCTGCAATATATTCTGCCTCAGTGGTGGAATCAGCTGTAGATCCCTGTTTGGAACTCTTCCAACAAATTGCACCTCCGTTAAGGGTAAAGACAAATCCAGATGTAGACTTTCTATCATCGGGAATCCGATTGAAAATCGGAGTCTGTATACCCATTAACCTGCAGTTCGTTTCCTCCATAAACTATTAACTTATCCTTAGTACCTTTAAGATACTTTAGGATATGTTTAATGGCCATCCAATGGTCATTACCTGGATTGGACTGATATCGACTAGTTAACGGTAACAGCGAAACTGATATCAGGCCTCGTACATAATATGGCATACATTATGCTACCCAAACCACGAAGCATAAGGTTGGTTAGACATTCTAACCTTCTCATCTTCTGTTTGTGGACACATCTTCTTAGAAAGATGAATCCCATGTTTGGAACGGTATGTTTGCTGGCTTACAGTTACCAAGCTATACCGTTCCAGATCTTATCTACGTACGTTGATTGGGATAACCCAATCAGCCTCTTTTGTCTATCTCTGTAGAGTTTTATATTTCCCTAAAACATAGGAAGCTTCTCCCAGGTCCTTCATGGAGAAATTCTTACAGAGGTACGCTTTTACGCTTTGCAACATACCTAAACCATTCCAATGATTAGGATGTCATCAACATATAGGACTAAAAATACGACCATGCTCCCCTGGCCTTCTTATACACACAGGATTCTTCCGAATTCTTGAGAAAACCAGACGATCCTAATAATCTCATCGAATCGAAGATTCCAACTTCGTGAAGCTTGTTTAAGTCCATAAATGGACTTCTTAAGCTTACATACCATACCCGAGGTTTCGCTGGACGTGAAACCTTCCGGCTGTTCCATATAGATTTCTTCATCAAGAAATCCATTTAGAAAGCCGTTTTGACATCCATTTGCAAAATCTCGTAGTCATGATACGCAGCTATAGAAAGCAAAATCCGATAGACTTAAGCATTGCTACCGGCGAAAAAGTTTCATCGTAGTCGACGCAAGGTCGCTGCGTGTACCTTTTGCTACCAGTCGGGCCTTGTAAGTTTCAACCTTACCGTCAGGCCCGCGCTTCCCTTTTGTAAACCCATTTACAACCGATAGGAACAATTCTTCGGGAAGCGGAATCAAGTCTCAAACTTGATTTTCATGCATTGAGTCTATCTCGGATTTCATGGCACTTTGCCATTTCACGGAGTCGATGTCCAACATCGATTCTCTATAGGTGAAATGTCTGTTTCTTTCTTCAACTAAGAGAACATCCAGACTCTTTTCTTGTATCAATACAATCGTTCAGGAGGTCTAGATCCCTTTCCGACCTACGGAGTGTGTGTGTTTGAAGGTCCTTCATCTACTTGAACTTCAGGTTCCTCCGTTGGTTCGTTGTTTTCAGGTTGGACTTCATCAAGCTCAACCTGTCTATGATTACCACCTTCTGACAAAAATTATACTTCTAGAAATTTTTACGAAGCGAGCCACGAACACATTTCGATGCTCGTATCATAGAACAGATATCCCCTCGTATTCGAAGGATATCCAACAAACCTAAACTTTTGCCCTCGAGGCGAAAGCTTATCTTGCTGAGTCACCCTGACACAGGCAGGACAACCCCAAACCTTAATATAATTAAGATTTGGTCCCTTCGACCGAACCATATCTGATACGGAGTCGTAGGAACAGCTTTTGAAGGAATCTTATTCAAAAGATGTGCGGCTGTTAGAGAGAGTAGCCCCATAAATAATAGGGCAAATCTGTGAAACTCACTCAACATCGATCGGACCATATCCAATAAAGTCCGATTTCTCCTTTCACAGATACACCATTGTGCTGTGGTGTACCTGGAGGAGTATATTGAGCGAGAATCCCATTCTCCTTCATATAATCCATGAACTCACCACTCATATATTCGCCGCCTCGATCTGATCGAAGGCATTTAATATATTTACCAGTTTGTTTTTCTACTTCATTTCGGAACTCTTTGAACTTTTCAAAGGTTTTCGATTTATGTCGCATCAAATACACATAACCGTACCGTGACAAATCATCGGTAAAGGTAACGAAGTACAATAACCACTGTGAGCAGTTTGACTTAGTGGACCACATACATCAGCATGTACGAGTTCCAGTAAGTTAGTGGCGCGGTGTCCAACACCAGAAAATGGGGCTTTGGTCATCTTACCCTGAATACAGGATTCACAAGTTGGATAGGATTCAATGGTAAGATCTGATATCAAACCATTCCTAACCAATTGGGTAAGGCATTTAATGCCAATGTGACCAAGTCTCATATGCCAAAGTTCAGTATTATTAATTACAGGTAAACTACGTTTATTAACTCCAATATTTAATATATCTTTTGAAGTTTGCAATGTATAATGACCATGCTGGTTTGGACAACAAAGGATCTGAATATTATTTTTATCATATAAATACAAAGAACTATTCTTAATATTAATACAAAAGCCTTCATATCCAATACAAAAAGTGATATAATATTAGCGACACATCCCGGTACAAAATGACAGTCATATAACAAAAGTGTCCCATTCGGCAATGAGATCTCGCATACTCCCACTGCACTGCATCCAAAGAGTCTCCACTCCCGAACCGCAACTGCATCTCTCCAGGCTTCAGTTTCCTACTTTCCTTCAGCACCTGCAACGAATTGCAAATGTGAATGGGACAAGCAGAATCTAAAATCCAGCTGGATGTAACGGCTTCACACAGCCAAAGATAAATCAATAACTGGAAAAAAAAAAGTACCTGGTGTAGAAGCTCTGTCTCTCCTCACTGGGCAATGTAATCAGGACAGTTCCTTTTCCCAGTGCCCGACTTTGCCGCAGTGGTGGCATTTGTCTTCAGAAACCCTTTTGGGCTTTGCAATCTTCGCCTGTTGTTGAGGACCAAAAGCCTTCTTCTTCTTCTTGCCTTTCTTGTTCTTTCCCTTGGACCATCCTTGGAAGAAGCCGAAAGAGAAGTAGTTCTAGGAGGGCGAGTCGGTACTCTCCTTCTTAGGTCCTCTTCTGCCGTGAGCAACATCCTATGTAGCTCCTGGTAGGTACAGACAGTCCCGTGCATGTTGAAGTACATCACGAACTGGCGAAATGAAGCTGGCAGTGAACCAAGAATGACATTCCTACCGAGAATGTCATTCAAGATGAGATTATGTTGCCTCAATTGATTGATCAAATCGATCATCTGAAGAACATGTGGGCTAACACTCTGCCCCTCATCCAGACGCGCATGGAACAGTTCCATGGCGACTTTGTGAACAATCACTTGTTCCTGGTTCTCAAATGATTGTCTCAATCGCATCATCATACTATAGGAATCTAGCATACCATAGTACTGTTGCTTAAGTTTCGGAGACAGTGAAATAAGGATGTATGATTTAACCCTTAAATCATCATCCTTCCAAGTTTCAAAAACTTGGCGTTCCTCCTCGGAAGCATCCTCACCCACTGCAAGGGGCAATGGACCCTCAAGAACATAACCCAGCTTTTCGGAATCGAGGACAATCCTCAAATCCAATTCCCAGTCTGCAAAGTTCTCAGCGCCTTTCAGTTTGTTCGCATCAAGCATACGCGCAAACTGATTTGTGGATTGTGCCGCCATCGCCAATCTATCATATAGATCACGAAAAACGGTTAGCAGAAAATAAAGCAGTTTCATATAATATCAAAAGCATAAACTAGATCATGGATTTTTTCTAATCTATTGCCCTCCCACTAAATCATGCAATACTGTAATCCCCAAAACAGAATACAAATATTTAATAATTAAATTAAATACTAATAGTGAAAGTGGATCCCGTGAATATATTTCGGCTCACAGCAGAGGCACGGTCTCGCCTACGTATATTCATCAGGTAGACAACTCATTTGTCAATCATTCACTAATGACTCCTAAGTATTCGGCCCTGGCCGTTTCTCGTTGTCGCTGCGAAGGCAGGCCCACAAGGAGACGTACCAAGGTTAAACTCGTCAATGATAAACTCAAGTTACTTACGTAATCCTGACAGCTAGGGCACGTTCAGAATTCCGCTTTTTACTTGAATTTACCTAGTATCTAATATACATCCGGTATAAATAATCTTTATCGGCTACATCCTCACAGCAGAGGCACGGTCTCGGATGTAGTCACAAAGAAGTATTCATAAACCGTATTGACAAGACGGACCATAAAACATGCATCAAATACATAATTACATTCAAACCTATTAATTAGGGATTTTCCGCTAAGTTTCATACACCCTAAATCTAACCAATTTAGATCCTAATAAGCATGCATAAAGTCAAGAAAAATGATTAAACATTGATTCAATGAAGGCTATTATATTAGGTGGCCTAGAATCAGACTCGCTCTGATACCATTTTGTAGGGGTTTTTAGGGGGTGAATCCGGTAACGCAGTGGAAGCGGTGAAAATCCGATTTTCAGATTTCAAAATTTTCTTGTGGATTAATTAAATAAACATATTTATTTAATTGCCATAATCAAATTAGAAAACAAAATTCATGAATCATATTCAATGATTACCAATTACCCTTACTTTGTATTTTTGTCCATTTTATCCGAATGATCAATCAATTTTTGAATGATTCTAAATCATTTCTAAAATTCAAGTTAAAATTGGACCATTAAGATCTAATAGCGTAGAAGATGCCATACACAATTATCTAAATACTCTCTCTTCAATTTGTAATCATTGCATCATTTATAAAGCATAACCCAGAATTTATCGAATCAAGATGGATTTGAATGATTCCAAATAAATTTTCTGAAATGATGAACTTAGCATGTTCAAACCACCAAACAAATCCAAAATCCCCATTTTCTAACTCCAATGCGTGAGCACCATTTGGTGCCCATTTTGACCTTTGGTCATTTCATGCTCCACAACTCATCCAAATGAAATCCAATCAACATGAAACTTTATGTGCATCATATACACACCCAAATGCTCAACATATATGAAAAGCCCCAAATTTGGAATTGGTCATGAACCCTAATTTTTCAATTTCCACAAATTGGACAAATTAGGCATATACATTAAATCAATTGTTTCAATCATCATCTACATCTAATCTCAAGTCTCAACACAATGAAACAACTCAAGATCAAATCTAGGTCATTTAAGAGTGGGTCAACAACTCTAGATTAGCAACATGGTTTCTAAAACCTTAAAAGAAAGTTTGTTACTACATAGTCATTCATTCACTTCCTTCATCATACATGCTTCACACTTCACCAAAACTTCCATCAACAAAAACCACAAGGAACAAACAAAGAAACATCCTAATAATATCATATATTAAAGCCTAGAACCTAAGGACAATTCCTTACTAATAGCAAGTTCAAGAACTTACTAAAATCCAAGCTTTTGATGTTTTATCTTTCTTCTCACAAACTTCCTTTGGCTTCTTCAATGGAGTTTCTTTTTGTAAAAGTGTATTAGGTTAAGTGTAAAGTGAAATGAAAATCAATTTATACTTGCAACAATAAGCCTTGGCCGAATTTCACATATACAAAATAAAGACTTGTAATTTCATTTTCATTTCAAGCTAATTTGGTCAACTTGCCTAAATATCTAAATAACACAACTTATTAGATATTTATTTAAGTCAACAAAAGCACCTAATGTCATTTACTACCAAATCCTAACATAAGATATTTATATTTAATTGATTTAATCATTTAACAATTAAATATTAATTAATTAATTAAATACAAATATATTAATATACGTATAATATTTACATTAAATATTAAAAACATATATTCATTTAGGAAATAAGTCAAATAACTCATTTTGACTATTTTAATGTGCCATTTAAATTAATCAACGTATTAAATGTAAATACACAATAATTAAGTAAATGACAATCTAGTCTCTCTTAGCACGTATCTTGCGTTTACCCTTTAAACGACTTTATAAATAATCAATATTATTTATTAATGTTGCTCTAGTGCTATACGAGTATGTTTCATTATTGAGACTCTCTAGATTCAGGTATATCCGTCACGAAATCTAATCTCGTGTCCATAATCTATCCACCCGTAGATTATGACGATCACGGATAATCTCGCTGAACCATACAGGTCGAGGTCATGGAAAATGTATAATTCCTCCGTCACAAGTATCCGGATAAGTCCCAGAGATATAGATGTAAACGTCAAATCTCTATCGGGATTATCCAGTCGACTATTCTATTAGCAATCTCAAAAAGAATGTTTTAGAACTAGCTTCTAAACTTTACCACGGCCCCATGGTTTTTATCTGATTGCTAATCATATGGACTACCCTATGCTTTGATACAGCGAACTGACGGATCTTATCTTGATACACATAGGACACCCTGAGGATCAATCTACACACACCACGAACAGGCGGAGGTCTGATCTAAATAGATCAGTGATGTGACTGCTGTCTAAGTGTAGAAGATGTCTCATGTGCCCACAATGGCATCTCAAGTTCTAAGAATCACAAGTGCTACTCAACCCAAGAAGATTCTTATTGACGCTGGTGTACCATCCATTAAGAATCTTCGGTGAGTCGTTCAGTGTTTATCCGCTATAAACACCTACACGTCTATACTAGTCTCCAAGACTTATGGTTCATTGAGAGAACCATTGGAATCATATATTCCAGTATACGACATGTACCAGTCTCAACGGGTTTACTATACTGACCAAGTAGTGTAAACCTTGACAGGAACTGTCTGAGAATGACACGTCATGATACTTCTCAATGTCCGTTGCGACGCTTTTGCAACTGTATCATGACTAATCATTCTAGGGTCATTACGTCTTTACCATATAGAAAGATAGATTATATTATAGAAACTGCATATATTATTCATAATAATAATGTTTTACAGAAGTATTTAACAGAAATACAACCGGGAATTGGCGCTCTGAGCACCAACCCCAACACTTATAATCATGTTTAGGATCTTGGAAGTATGTCTTAAAGACTAACAGCACACACCTCCGGTCGATTAGTAGAAATATGAGGCCACAAACTCTCCGATTTAATATTTCACTCATTCATGTTTGCTTTCAGTTTTATCATTAAATAATAATAAATATGTAATTGTTTACTCTATTATTTTTAGTTTAATGTGTGTGTTCATTTTTTGCTTGATGCATGTTTCTGTTGCTGCTTTTTATTTTACTTCTCTGATCCCACGAGGGTAGCTGGAGACTCATCATACATCCGACCGAAGTTGATTAAAATATTCGGACCTTCAATATCTCAAAAAAAAATTGTTCGGCCGCCTGACCGGAGAGATATGTAACCTATGATATGTTTTACCTATTGTTTAGTACATGGCATGATGTGCTTTTCTGGTGTAGTTATCATTTAATATTTGAGGTTTTTCTTATTGTGATATTATTTATTGTTGCACCTGTTTTATTTATGTTGTTTTGCGTATTAAATCCGGCTAGACTCCCAGTAAGTCTGGCCGGACATTATTATTATAGTGCATATCTGGCCTACTAAAAACTATATCCGGCCAAGCCGATGAAATGCATGCTCAGATCTGATTTAGTATCATTTTTACCACTGTTATAATAATATAGAGATATTTTGCTTGTTTTATTCTTTTATTATTCATGCTTTCGTATTTGTATGCCTTTAAATTGCTTTTGTGTGATATTGCATTATAAGATATAGGGATACCTCCTTCTAGCGTAAATATTATACTGACATCAGTAAGAGACCATTTTGAACCCAAACAGATTTAAGGTCGGACCTTGCGATAGGTGTAGTGCGGCCTTAAATCCTTCCTGGTGTCTCATACCTGGTGGCGACTCCTTTATTCTTCGGTTAGTCCCTTGTAACTATCTTTACTCTCTAAGGGCTGCGAACCCAACAATGTAGTGGTTGCCATCATAGGCAAAGCAGTGAATTCCACTTCGCTCCTACAACTTGCCTATTTCAAAAGGCTCAAATGATCTTCTAAATGATCTAACCTTCAAACTTATAAACTACCTCTTTATGTAGGAAGAGACTTACAAGATAAGTATTACAGTTGGAACACACATAACACGAAAAGATTCTAACTTAAAGAAAAAGTAATTTTTTCTAAAAATTAGCCGGCATAATTTTAGAAAAAGTAAACGTAGATATAAACATTGCTTTAACGAAGCAAACAGGAAAATAACATAAAGTAAACAACCCACACCAATGCTTTTACTAAGTAAACACGATTTTTAATGAAGCATAAGCAAAAGTAGAAGTAAAAGCAGATTTCACATTTCATCATACATAACTAATGTTAAATAAATAATAAGGAATTAAATAAATAAAGAAACATAAAATAAATAATAACAAATAAAAAATATAAAGATTTATTAAATAAATAAAAGAAAATTAATATATAAAGATTATAAAATAATTAAAATAGGAGAAAATATATATATATATATAATAAAAAAATAATAATTTCTTTGAAGGATAATGAGTATTATTGTCATTTAAATGGAAGGGGAGCTGCTCTCTTGTTGTCCGTGTGTCATAATCGGCGCGGTTCCGTAGTATAATGATGATAAATATACTCTGCTCAGAACCATTGGTGAATACACCAAATGTTTAATATTATGATTTTCAGAGTTTATGCGTAGCGGAAATTTTATTCATAACATAAAAAAATTTATTTTTCATGAATATTAAAAAATCAGATCCATATTTTCTAATACATTAATAATATAAAAATAATTAGATCTTAAGTAGGAAATATAAATATAGATCTGGATCTCTTTAAATCACGATTCTTTGAACCACGATCATACTCGTCTTATCTTCTCACCTCCAACGTCACGTGTGGGCGTCAAAATAATTATGAAAAATACTCTAATTTTTGTGAATGATTCGTGTACTCAACACATGAGACGAATCCTTATTACTAATTTCTTTTGGTTTTCAAAAAAAAAAACCTTTCTTTTTCTTTTTTTACTTTCTCACGTTTTTCTTCTTTTCGCTCTTGGATGGATTTTTTTTTATCAAATCAAATTCTTATTTCTTCAGCTCACGTTTTTTTGTAGTTTTTAATATCATCTTGGATTTTAATCTTTTAATCAAAAAAACAAATCCATAAAAGGTATTATCAATTTTGATATTTAAAAAAATCAAAATAAAATCCTTTAATATTTATCTACAATTTATGAAATGAGATAATTCTAATATTTGATATTTTAAATACTTGATATTTTAATACTTTTATCAAAATTAATCAAACATTAATTTGTTTATCAACTAAAAGGATAATTCTTTTAAACTAAATTTTTTAATTTTTTTCACTTTGAAAACATAATCTCAATTAATTAAAATTTAATTAATCAAATATTAATTATTAATATTTCATTAATTAATAAATAAATTATCTATTGATAAATATATTAGGACAACCTTTGTCATAATTTCCAAACAAGAGTTATATGGAATAATAAGAGTGTAAAATAATTCACAATTTTTTTTTTCGCAATTATTATCGTTCAAACAATGATAAAAGACGACAAAATGACTGATGGACATATAATTCTAAGCTCCAACAATTCCGTTGATTAATTAAAAACTCTTTTATTAATCAGACAAAATTATTATTTTTGGAGTACCTTCACTAAATACCTAGAATTGCACTCTCATAATTATAGAATTAATTACTCAAAATATTTGTCCATTGATATAGTCATTACCTATTGTAGAAGCTGATTTTCGTCTGAGGTCCACAATCGTGAATTTGTATGAAGGGGCACTAGTGATCCTGCAAAACAAAAGTAGAGTGAGCATGGAGCTTCGACCCACCGGTGTGGTGAATGTCGTAAGCACTCCGACGCTCAAGTCAGTGGCGAAGACGAGCAAAAAGTGATGGAAGAACAAGGTTTGAAGTTACCTTGACCTCCGTTGACTACCGTGAGGACGGTGGGTTGGTGTTTCAGGTGTGATATGATTTGAGAGTTCTAGTGAGAATGCTTGAAAAAACCTCATCCTGACTCTGAATTATGCCTCTTTTGATAGGTTATCATGATGTGGGCCTCATTAATACAATAAAAGCTTACATTTTTCGGTGCCAAAAATGGCTAATCACGTGGGGGACATTAATCATAAAATAGATATTTTTCGGTTTGGCTGCTAGAAAGTCAGGAGGTTGTTTGGTAGGCCTCTCATTGTATGTGGGCCTGAGAAGTTTTTTGCCAATCGGCTTGACATTGGCCCATGAATTGGCTGTTTATAGGAATTGGGCTTTAGTTGAGAATAATTTAAGTCTTGAAGGCTGGATACTATTAGGCGTTTGGGTTTTCATTGATATCGGGCCAG
Organism: Zanthoxylum bungeanum; assembly: GCA_019454045.1. Taxonomy (NCBI): domain Eukaryota; kingdom Viridiplantae; phylum Streptophyta; class Magnoliopsida; order Sapindales; family Rutaceae; genus Zanthoxylum; species Zanthoxylum bungeanum. The sequence goes on from SKCR01034425.1 coordinate 60,130, forward strand.
AGTTGAAATAATGATTTTGCCCTTGGCCCAAAATTTGGCTCGTACAGTTTGTCCCTGAATCTCTAAGTGAAATAGTCATTGACTTGGAGAGTACTTGACGAGTATGTCGTCTGGGACTAGATAAAAGCATGTAAGCGTCCCTAAATATTGACGTCGCTTGGATACGTCAGATGTCTTATAAAGATCTACGATGATCCTCAGTCGACAAGTCTTGATGATAATCTGGGAATCGATCATGGGAATCTTCAATGTCGTCTGGACAAGATGTATGTTCAAGCCTTGACCCCCACATGAGCCATGGGGAAGTTCCCGCCGACTGAACTCGATGAAGGTTCAGGATGATCTCAATTCGACTGGTCAGAGAAGGACCAGAGGAGTCTTTAATATCGTCTAGACCATGTGAAGGTACAGGTCTTGATCTTGACTTGACGTGAGCCATGAGGAATGTTCCCGTCGACTGAACCGGATGAAGGTTCATGATGATCTCCATTCAACTGGTCAGAGAAAGACTAGAGGAGTCTTCAATGTCTTTTGGCAGGTGAAGGTCCAGATCTTGATCTTGACTTGACATGAGCCATGAGGAATGTTTCTGTCGATTGAACCGGATGAAAGTTCGGGATGATCTCCAATTGACTGATTAGAGATGTTGGACAATTATGACCCATAGCGTCACTATTTGTACAGATCATGGTGTTGTTGTACAAATTAACTATGTGACAAAGGAGATTGTACTCTCATCATTTGTGATTAGATCACCTTAGATGTATAAATGAAGAGAGGTCCATATGATTAGTTCCTGGATTGAGAATGATATGAGACAGTATCAGTCCACGAAGGATTAATCATTAAATATCCCTAGTCGTAGTATTATCGAGACAGGACATCGATAATGCGGAATAGGCTAGTATTGCACTTGTGCGCGTTGTGAGGGCACAACGGCATAGTTCTCATATATATAAGTATAGGATACTTATGCAAGTGCGATAGGAGGTTGTGTTTCACCGATGGTACGGGAAACAGCTTCGCTCTGGATAGACCCCTCGGAATCCCATTGGTATTATGACTATGTGTCTATGGGAGGCCGAAATCAAGGTAGGTGTGTATAGTCTTAACCTGAGACTTACATCGCTAATACTTTTCAATAATCTCTCTCTCTCCTCACTTCACGTTTTTCTCCTCTCCCTCTCTTTTCCCTCCTTCTTCTTCACGGTTTGGAACCGTTTCTTCTTCCCTTTTTTCTTCTCCAAAATTCTGGTTGTGACCGAATCAATGAGAAGCAAGGAAGAAGATGTGGTGCTAGCACACACCTTGGGTTATACATAGGTGATAGGGAAACGAATTTATGAGCTTGGAATCCATTTTTGGAGCTTCAATGGAGGTCTCCCATGGCCGAATTTTGAAGGCATCAAACACCCCAACCGAGCATCACAGCTCAATGGAGTCCAAAACCGAGCTTCAACAAGGAGGAAATGATCTTGTTCTTCACATCCAAAACCGTTCAATGTGAGTAAAGTTTCCGCCTTATTCCTTTGTGTATTCATGCGAATTTTATGCTTGATTTCATGATTCTTGGGACCTATATTAGAACTCAACAATGGTATCTTGAGCTATTATCAAGCATGAAACTTTTAGGGTTAAAATTGGGGATAATCAATTGAAGCATGATTTGGTTAAATTGGATGATTAAGTATGCTTGTATGTTGATTATTGAAGTTTTGTGAATGATCAATTTCATGAAATTGGATTGGATTCAATTTTCCCCAAATTTGGGCATGACAAATTGGGTAAAATCAATTGAAGCATGATTTGATTAAATTGATTGATTAAGTATGCTTAAATGTTATTGAATTAATGATTGATTGGATCAATTTGAATAAATTGTGTTTGGAACAAATTTCCCCAATTTTTTGTGTTGGCATAAAGTGACAAATTGGGTAAACTTGATTTTGAGCATATTTTGTGAAATTGGATGAATGAGAATGCTTAAAGTATGTTTAATTTAAGATTGATTGGATCAATTTGTTGAAATTGTGTTTGGAACAAATTTCCCCAAATTGCTTATGTTGGCCGAAATTAAAGAACCCTAAATTTCTTGGTGATTTTGTTTGTTTGATCATTGGATGACTTAAAACAATTGGGTAATGTTGTTTTGAAGTTCAATTGGATTGAATTTTGATTTGGAACAATTTTTTCCTTTTAAAGTGGCTTGGCCGAATTCAATTGAATATGAAATTCATTGTGTTTTTTTTGTTTTAATTCATTGGATGAATTTAATTGATTTGGGAATGATGATTGTGGATTCAATTGGATTGAAACCGAATCGGATTGGAAAACCCCTAATTGCCGAGAACAAAAGCATGTAAAATGGGTTTGATTTTGATAAATTGTGTTGGACACTATTTGATGTTAAAGTGCATGATTAATTAGGCTAATTGATGTTTTAGGAATGTTAATTGGGTGATTAATTGTGTATTACACTTAGGTTAATTAATTATGGAATTTGAAATTTTATAAGTTAATTAATTTGGGCTTATTTTGGAAATTGGGCCTTATAGGGTGTAATTGGGCTTTTGGGCTTGTTGTACCAAGTTAGGTTTAGGCCAATTTGGTTGGATCCAATTGGGCCTAAAACCGTATCCATAAAGTCCAATTATGACTTAATGGACCTTAATTATTTAATTGGGCCTAATGGGCCAAAATTAATTTAAAGGCTTATGGGGTAACTCCCGGATTGGATTTTGGTTATTTGGATTGACCCGAGTTGACCAAAAGTCCACGCCTTAAGAAATTAATTAAAAGCCCATTGGACTTTAAATTAAATAAACGTTGGACGTTAATCGGGCTTTGAGACCCGTTGCGATTAAATTTGGAATTTAAGTCGTAAAGGTTCGTTAATAAAAGTGTAATATTTAATTTGGAATTAAATAGTGAATTAGAATTAAATGCGTATTAAATTGGATTTAATTATGTAGTTTAATTTAATTCAAGAATTCGTACTTTGAGTACTTATTCGCAAAACGAGTTTGACTCGAGCAAAAAATCAAATCGTTGTTTGAACATTGGATGATCACTAATTATCAGATTAATTAATTGGATTAGATTGATTGATAACATGCTTGTGTGAATACATGGTTGCGATGCATGAATAATGTATATCGGATGGATATTAGTCGGGTGGGACAATTTTGGAAATTGTAATAAATTTGATTTATTAATTGGACCTGCGTGTCCAGCCTTATCACCTCTATTCTCTTTGTATTCTCTTCTCACCTATTCCCCTCAATGTAAATGAGGTTTCTTTAGAAGTGTAGTGTAACGGGTAGAAGTAAATACATGTGCTAGCTTTGGAGAGAGAAAATGAGAGATTTGATCTAGGATCAATGTAAAGTATCCATCCGCATATCATTATTATTTTATTTCATATGCGCTTTATTATGTGTTTAGAATGCATGTTTAAGGGTGTATGATGATGAGACCTTAACAAAGATAATAAATTGGTTGCCAATTGCACGCGAAAAACCCTCGCTCAATATCAAGTGTTTTTCCTTCCATTGAGTGATTCTTACTCAAGATCCGAGATTGGCATTGGGTTGTTGGCCAAAGTCAAGCCCTTTGTCCGTCGAAGATGTGTTTGAATCACGAAGGCTTTGTTCCATATCGGTGTCTTGTCCAAGTTGTGGTTTGTTGGCCAAAGTCAAGACCACTTCTTGTCCATCGACATTGATTACGAAGTTTTCCATGGTCAATGGGTCGCGCTTGACTGGGACCACTAGGTTTGTTGTGCCAAAGCCAAGGCTTAGTTGATTCAGAGGAAAAAGGTTAGGTAATACAGTGGATGTATTGGCATATATAAGATATATGTTTAGGATTTGGATATCCGCCTATTGGATCTAGGAATTGGATGAGATCCAATTGATCTTCGAGATCTACCTAGTTAATTATCATACAATTTGTTGGCCAAAGTCAAGATTGTGTGATATTTAACGGGATCCTAGCCCACTAGGAAACACGGTTTCCCGAGTACTCGACAGAGGGTTAGAGGCTCGCCGAAAAATAGTGGGAGGCAAGAATTGAATTTGCAATACTCGTTCAATTACTCGCCATACGCGCTCAATCACAAATTATTTCGTCGTTAGATTAAACTATAGTTGGACTAATATTTAAATTGTTGTTTTAATAAGCAGTTGGACTGTATTATATTTGATTATATATAATTGGATTATATTAATCAATATATTTGAATTAATTAATTTCGATTTACAGTTGATTTTATAATTGGATTATAGTAATCAATGTAATTGAGGTTAATTAATTTAAAATATTTGATTATATAGTTGGACTATTATAATCATTATAATAAATAGTACCACAAATCGTTGATTAAATAGTTGGACTATTAGAATCAAGATATAATTGAAAGATTGACATTTAAAACATAATCCTGGGGAAAATGTGTTTAAATGGTTTAATTTTCAAATTGGGAATAAAGTTTCAGGATGGTCCTGGAAATTAATAGGTTATTTTATTTGATAAAATATTATTTAAGCTTGTAGCGCAAGGCGCACCTTAATTCGATATTCCAGAAACACGAGGCTTGGCCAAAGGCTTCTGGAATGTTGAAACAGGCAAAGGCAAAATCATTATAATCTTCTGAGAAGATAAAGGACATATCCTAAGAAGGAATAGAAGACGAGCAAGGCTCTGACTTCAAATATGATTGTCATAATTATGTTCACACTAGTATTGAAATTGGATTTTAAATACTTACTGTGGTACATATAAAATATATTGATGTTCAGAATCTGTTTTGAACAGGATACTGACTTCAATAGAGATTTATCTGCGAATTGAAACAAGACGAAATTCGCTGTTTTAACCGTAGATACCTGAATTTAGGAACTACCTTCGGGTTAGTACGTAAATTAAGAAACTGTTATAATGTATCTAGTTTGACTAGAAACATTATCTCTATATCGCGTATAACCCGCTGCGGGTGTACCTTTATATTCTAGAACACTAAAGTGTTTCATTAAATAAAGATGATATTGAGATAAACACATTAGATGTGTATAACAGGATTTATATTTTGAATATAAATAATATCTCAAATATATAACATGACAAATAAATAGCTCAAACTGATTTGATCAGTTAAGAAACTTAATTGTGGCATAGTTGTCAGGGACACTACTAAACAAGAATCGTATATCCGCACTTTTGAAGAGCGGGTACTAGGACTGGTTTGATTATATTCAAATAAAGTCTACGAATCTAGTCTATTTGGGCAAAGTGCCTAAAACACTATTTACTTGGTAAAAGTGTAAATGCCACCGATCTGTTAGCCCTACTTCATAGTGAAGCAAGTGGGCCCATGTCTAGCTAGGCTAGATATGGATATGAATATTTCGTGACCTGTACGGATGTGGCATCGCGTATGGTTATGTGTTTCTTTTGAAACACAAATCGGAAACTTTTAGAGTTTCGACACGAAATAGACAAATAGATCGGCTAAAGTATTAAACCGTCATGGTAAGACTGTAATGGAAAATACTTAAGCAATAAGTTCCTAGTTTTTATGAAAGAGTATAGTATTCTTTCAAATAAAGACTCCTCCCGGAATACATCAGTTTGACGGTGTGTCCGAACGGATTAACCGAATTTTGTTAGACATAATAATGTTAATCACGAGTCGCTCTGAGCTACCATTTCCTTCAACGGATAAGCTTTAAACAGTGCAAGAACTTATTTTGAATAAGGTTCCATAATAATCTGTTTGACAGATATCATATTAGATATGAACGGGAAAGAAACCGGGTTTCTCATTCCTGATAATTTGGGTATGCTAGACATATGTTTGGATGATACCAAACTAAAACCCAAATAGGATAAGTGCCAAATGTAGGTTATCCTAGGGATGCCATAAGTATTGTACTTATACACCTCACAAGAGAACAATTAGATTGTTACTCACCATACGGTTTTCCTGAGAGGAATACCGATATGCAGTGGTAAGTGGGAGGATAGTATAACTCGATGGAAATCAGAGTAATACTGTTCAAGGTACTGAATCTTAATGGAACATGAATAGTTCATCCAGGATGAGACTATTACCATTAATATTCGAATACACAAGAACCGCGTAGGTCGGACAGAGTCAGAAAACAACCTGGGGTATGGGTTTCTGATCTAACCTCATAAAGATGTGAATCTTATTGAGGAATACCAACTGACTACGTATGAGGAAGTGATACAAGATATCAACTCCCTAATTATGGCAAAGTGCCATATAATCCGAAATGGATTCCATGTATCTCAACCAGTTTGGATACTAGTTGATGTACCACAAGGCATTGTGCCTAATAGTACTTAAAAGTCTTCTAGGAAGACATACATGGATGGCAACATACCAACGTATAAAGCTAGGCTTTTAAACGGAAAGGTATCGTTATCAACATTGTGTTGATTACGATTCAACCTTTTACCTGTTGCCACAGTAAATCCATTTGGATAATGCAGGTTATTCGATCCATGATTGGATTGAAGCAAGCATTAGGTTCTTGGAATTATCGTTTTGATATAATCATAATGGTGTACGATTTAATTCAAAACGAAAATAATTCTTGTGTACATAAGGAGGTTAGTGGGAGCACACTGACAGTGGCTGTCCTATAAAATAATGATAATACGTCATTTCTTGGAAATGATATTCCCATAAAATAAATATCGGTGAAAGCTTGGCTTTCGAAATACTCTCCTAGAAACCGTACATTGAAAAATGTACAAGACCTGGTGTATCATACGCTTTGAGCATATGGATTCACAAACAGGCCAATCCGAGTGATAGTCACTGGATTAATATTAAGAACATCCGTTAGTATCTTAGAGAACTAAGGATGTTTCTTAGTCTATGGAGAAGGAGAACTTAAAGTGACTGGGTCACTGTAGCAAGTTTCATATAACCGATAAAGACGACTAAAAGTCGCAAACGGTACTATACAGTTGAATAACGGTACAGTGAGCTGGAAATCTTCCAAGCAAGATATTGTTACCGAATAAACAACAAATGCGGGTTGTTGTTGCAGCTAAAGCAACAATGGAAGTCATTTGGGTCGATACAAATCTAATTAGATTAGATATAGTTCTGTTAGCAGCTGAGCTAGGCGTCAGCACAGGCTAAAGAATTAATGGTCTCATCAACGATCCAGAGACATACTTTGATATTCGTCTGATTCGTTCGGATCATACATCGTGGCGATGTGATGATCGAATAAATCGCATCAAGATGATAATCATGCAAATCCACTGACGAAAGCTTTTCTTAGCAGTTTGAGCCAACCGTACATAGTTCGGGTGTTAGACACTCGAGTGACTGGCTATAGGCCAAGTGGGAGATTGTTGGACAATTATGACCCATAGCGTCACTATTTGTACAGATCATGGTGTTGTTGTACAAATTAACTATGTGACAAAGGAGATTGTACTCTCATCATTTGTGATTAGATCACCTTAGATGTATAAATGAAGAGAGGTCCATATGATTAGTTCCTGGATTGAGAATGATATGAGACAGTATCAGTCCACAAAGGATTAATCATTAAATATCCCTAGTCGTAGTATTATCGAGACAGGACATCGATAATGCGGAATAGGCTAGTATTGCACTGTGCGCGTTGTGATGGCACAACGGCATAGTTCTCATATATATAAGTATAGGATACTTATGCAAGTGCGATAGGAGGTTGTGTTTCACCGATGGTACGGAAACAGCTTCGCTCTGGATAGACCCCTCGGAATCCCATTGGTTTTATGACTATGTGTCTATGGGAGGCCGAAATCAAGGTAGGTGTGTATAGTCTTAACCTAAGACTTGCATCGCTAATACTTACGATAATCGATAGACTTTGGTCTTGGTGGTACAAGGCTTTAACCGGTTCTGCGTACACCACTTCTGGGTTTATCAGAGAGTCGTAGTGTATTGGGTGTGATGTCGAGACGGAAGTATCACTTCAGTCATAGTGGAGATGATGTGGTGCTAGCACACTATAGACAACAGAACCTGGGCGACGCTTGCTCTAGGTTCGCGGCCTAGTTGGGAAGTACAAAATAACATGGAGTCGCCACCCGGTGTGAACCGGGACAAAGATTTAAGGCCGCACTCACCCCTCGCAAGGGAAGACCTCAAACCGTTGGGTTCGGAATGGTCCCTTACTTATGTCACTTGTGATGATATGATTTGTGCAATTAATCAACCGAGTCTACTCAATAATCATGCTCAAGGGTACTTGATCTAACATGCTTTCATTCAAATAACTCCACGCAATATAACACAACAAGCATATTGAACCATTAAACCAAAGTAAACAAATAACTAATTAAACATAAACATAAACTAAACGAAACATCATGCATAAAGAATGAAGAAACAACATGCCTAAAATACAAATCATGCTTTGAAAATTAAATAACAAGACTAATTAAATCATGCTTAAAATAATAAATAAACAGCCTAGAAACTATAACATGCTTAAATACAAATTTTGGATGAGATGAATACGTGTCTCTTAAGTGGTACGTGGTGTGTGTATCCCGAGTACAAACCGCACTACCGTCCATTCGGATTCGGCTACGGAATTTACGTCCGGGTTTCCATCCGATATACCACAAAAGGGAGCACATATCCCGCTCATCCAACAATCACATCATGCCAAAAACGACTCTCATACGATAATATTTCTAAGATAAATAAAATAAACGAAAGATAATAAATAAAAGGGTGCCCTCAGGTCTAACCTCTTTTGTCGTCTCACGAAAGGGCGTTACACGTCCGTTGGAAGGGTGGATGATCCGCAATTTTTCTGGTTCACTAATCCAACGTTTCTCCTCGCTGTTTCGCGCTGTCTGGGCTGCTGTTTTCACTCACTGTTTCGCTGCTGTTTTTTGTTGTGTTTTCTTGTCACTGTTTTGGTAATTTAGGGGACTATTTTCTGGATTATTTGGATTGGTTTGGGCTGCTGTTTTATGCGGTTTTAAGGCTAAGGACTGGGCAGTTTGTTGTGCAGTTTCAGGGTGTTTCCTGGATAGTTTAAAGGGCTATTTGTGCGGTAATTTTCTGGCAGGGCAGTGGGCTATGTCTCGGCAATTTGAGGGACTGAACAGGGAGCAGTTTAGGCGTGATTTATTGGCAGGTTTGTGGCTGTGTTTCAGAGGGATTTGCGTGCAGGTCAGTGGCTGGTTTCAGAGGGATTTGCGTGGCTATTTGGCAGTGAAGCTGTTAATTGTTGAGGGGGCGATCAGGTCAGTGGGCGTGAGTGTAGTGTGTGTCCTTTGTTGCATCCAAGGCTGTGTTTGAGTGAGGGTTATGGGCTGTTGGCTGGTATTCTTGTTTGTGTGTCTTTTTGGGTGGCTTTGTTGAGGCGTGAATGGAGTTTAGGCGTGAGGCGTGAAGCTGTGGAAGGGCAGCCTTGTGGGCGTTGATGCAGATTTATGCGTAGTGTGGCTGGTTGAGTCAAGGTTATGGTGAAGACGTGAGTAGGCTGCAACGTGTAGAGTGATGCTGGATGATAGCGTGATGAATGGCTGATGAATGGTCAATTGGGCAGTTTTTTCACGGCAATTCTGAGCAGTGGGAGGGGCTCGAACTGGCAGTGAAGGCTAGGGTGCTGGTTGTGGCTTACGTTCAAGGCAGGGCTGTGAAGGTTAGGCGCTGATGGAGAGGGGGCAATGGTGCATGGAGGCAGTACGATGGCTGATGGTGGGCTGTTTGGGTATTTTATTTTCACGTGAAAATCAGATGGAGCCGTGAAGGAGGGCTGATGAGTGAATGAGTGAGAGAGGTTGACTAGGGTTTATTGCCGTGGAGATTAGAGTGTGTAGAGGAGAGACTTAGGGTTTTTTTATGTTATGTTTATATATTGAGGGAATTAGGGTTTGCATGGTTTAATTAGGAAATAATATCAATTAATTGGGTGTATTATTTTAGGTAAGAAATATGTAATTTGGGTGGGAATTTCTTAAATTAGGGGAGTGATTTAATTAAATTGTATTTTAGATTAATTTTAATTAGCTTTATTTAATTTCACTTTAATTTGTTTTAATTAATTTGGTTTAATTATTAGATTTAGTTTTAATTAAATTTCAATTTAGTTATTTAATTGGTTTTGATTTAATTAATTAGCTTTAATTTGTGACATATTTTAAATGTTTTAATTATTTAATTTGTGAGATATATTAATGGGTTTGGTGTGTTTTAAAATAGAGGTCCAACAAGCGAACCCGAAGCGAAACAAGCGAGTTAAATCTGACAAAAATGCTAATTTCCAACTTTACCCTTCCCGTCCCGTTTCCCGCGCCTTTCACAATCAAAGAGGTAGTGTCTCCATACGAGACTCATCATCGGGACTTATATGCAAAAATGCAGTGCCTACAGTCGCCCCCACTTTGATGGGACTTGTGTAATGTGTAACAGTGACAATCCTATCAAAGTACGTGCAATGCATTTTCACTTACCTGGCTCGCCAGCTGCCACCTGGTTTGCCCGCTGCTTCGAACTGATTTGCTGATGTAGTAGATATGGTGGCGAGGCGCCTCGACCTCTGGGCTTTGTTCCCGAACCACCGAATGTGAACTGTGATGATGATGCAGTGGGCCCTCGACCCTGGGAAGCATCCCGGAACTGCAATCGACAACTGGGGCACCTCGACCCTGGTCACCTCGACCCAACACCACTGTCAATAGGGACCTCGCCCTCGAACTGATGATGTAGTGGGCACCTCGACCCTGGGCACCTCGACCCGGACTACAATCGACAACGGGGGCACCTCGACCCTGGGCACCTCGACCCAACACCGCTGACAATAGGGACCTCGCCCTCGAACTGATGATGTAGTGGGCACCTCGACCCGGAACTACAACTGACAACGGGGGCACGGGGGCACCTCGACCCACACCGCTGACAATAGGGACCTCACCCTCGAACTGATGATGTAGTGGGCACCTCGACCCTGGGCACCTCGACCCGGAACTACAACCGACAACGGGGGCACCTCGACCCTGGGCACCTCCACCCAATACCGCTGACAATAGGGACCTCGCCCTCAAAATGATGATGTAGTGGGCCCTCGACCCTGGTACGCATCCCGGAACTACAACCGACAACGGGGGCACCTCGACCCAATACCGCTGACAATAGGGACCTCGCCCTCAAACTGATGATGGGCCTCGCCCCCAAACTAATATGGGCCTCGCCCTGAACTGATATGGGCCTCGCCCTCAACTGATATAGGCCTCGCCCTCAAACTAATACTGATGTGGGCCTCGCCCCAAACTGATATGGACCTCGCCCTCAACTGATATGGGCCTCGCCCTCAAACTGATATTGATGATGATGCAATGTTTCATTCCCGAACTGTGTTCCGTTCTCGGAGTGTCATTCCCGACTTGTTCATTCCTGAACCTTGTTCCATTCCCGGATTGTCATTCTCAGGTTGTTCATTCTCGAACCCTGCTCCATTCTCGGATTGTCATTCTTGGCTTGTTCATTCTCGAACTGTGCTCCATTCTGGGAGTGCCATTCTCGGCATATTCATTCTCGAACTGTGATCCATTCTCGAAGTGTCATTCTCAACTTGTTCATTCTCGAACCCTGCTCCATTCTCGGATTGCCATTCTTGGCTTGTTCATTCTCGAACTGTGCTCCATTCTGGGAGTGCAATTCTCGGCATGTTCATTCTCGAACTGTGATCCATTCTCGGAGTGCCATTCTCGGCTTGATGTGATAATGGTCCATTTTCGAACCGTGCTCCATTTTCGGAGTGCCATTTTCGGCGACTGATGTCATTGTGGTCCATTTCCGAACCATGCTCCATTTCGGAGTGCCATTTTCGGCGAGCTGATGAGATAATGGTCCATTTCCGAACCGTGCTGACGTGAGATAGTCCATTTCCAAACCATTACTGATAATGATGTGGGCCCCGCCCCCAGAGTGCCATACCCGGCAAGACTAATACTGATAATAATGTGGGCCTCACCCCCAGAGTACCATACCCGGCAGAACTGATACTGAACCAGTGTGGGCCTCGCCCCAAGAATGCCATACCCGGTAGAAACTGATGTTGAACTGATGTGGGCATCGCCCCCAGAATGCCATACCCGGCAGAAACTGATGCTGAAGATGATGTGGGCCTCGCTCCCAGAGTGATGCTGATGTGGGCCTCGCCCCTAGAATGATGTGGGCCTCACCCCCCAGACTGAAACTGATTCATTTCTGAAATTGATGACATTGTACTGTTGCTGTTTCTGATTAGCTGGCCTTTTGCCGCTTTCTCTTTTTCCTTTTTGACACCTGTGAATACAAAACAAAACAAACACAAAAAAGAATGCAAAATATGTTACGTGTATGCATGCATGCATGAGTGAATTTTTCTATCCCGTTGGGTTAGGTCTTCCGCCAATTCTCTAGGCGATTGCTCAGTCTTCTCTCTGGTTTCATGACTCAATATCTTGTTATGTCCCTGATTCGCGATGTGGGAGACTGGTCGCCCCCAGTCTTGGTTTACCTTTCTGCTCTCCGCCGTTTGTACTTGGTCAATATGAACCACATGGTGGGGCCTTCCATATCATACTATATCACACTCTACGAAATAGTCCCAATAGTTACACATATTATTGCCCTCAAAGAATGCTCAGTATTGAAATCAGAGAACCTTCAAAATATTCAACGCAACTCAAATCCAAGTCTTTGAATAAATGATCTAAGCCAGACTCAAAGTGTGTGTGTGCAAAGGTTCCTTTGCGGATTCATCCCTAAGTAAGCTAACTCAATGATTTCGTAAAAAAACTGGGATCGATGGGTCAAACCAACCTAGATGTCTCAATTATGCCTGGAGTTGCTTTTTCGTGCTCAATGTGGTATGGTTTTCTTTCTCTTTTTTCTTTCTCTTTTTTCTTTTCATTTTGAACTTTTTTTTTTTCTCTTTTTTTTTTTTCTTTTTTTTCAACACACCTACCCTTTAAGGTAGCATTTCTCCTCATGATGGTCCTAATACTCGCCCATGGGTAGCTTCACGCTTATCGGTTATAGGCGGTTTATTTCTTTTCTTTAGAGACTTTTTTTTTTCAACCATACCACACATCATAACACAAGCAAGTCAGGATAGACATCTAAGCAAACGGTCATTCACCGACCTACAATTTCTTCGACTAGTCACTTTGCTAACTACTCAGGTTTTCACCGCTAAGAACCATAATTAGGTGCTTACGAGTCTAACATAGATCAATTACTCAAAGCGTCAGATAAAAGCACGTCAAGGGTTTATCGTTTCTAAAGTTTCACTCTAAAGCAATCAATTTCATCATTGGACTTATGTCTAACTATCAAAGACTAAAAACAAACAACAACTCTTTTTTTTCTTTTTCTTTTTCTCTCTTTTTTTTCTTCTTCTTTTTTTTTTCCTTTTTTTTTCTTTTTCTTTTCTCTTTTTTCTTTTCTCTTCATTTTTTCTTTTTCATTTTTTTTGAAGGCCCCCCCAATGGTCTTTCTATCATTGCCGTAAGATTTTCTGTTTCTCGATTTCCTTTTCCCCGCTATCCATGTTTGCTAAACTCCTCTTGACAAACCTTTTTTTTTACCCCTAACCCAACAGATATCTATGATGGCTTTTAAGACACAGGGTTAACATGATGCGTGTATGCATGAGATGCATGAGATACGTGCAATGTATGTAATATATAAGCCCATTTAAGAATTTTTACACTAGTTGGCCCATTATCATTTTAAAGTATTCAATCATACTATTGCGTTGTGCAAACTTGTCCCAGTTGAAAAGGCCCAACAGTTTTACACTTTGCGATAACATGGCTAAACAACTTCAAATGATAAGAGGCCCAAACATAAAATGGCCCACCGACATTTTAGAAGCTTTTGGCCCAACTGTCAAAGGACACGAACTCGTCCCAGTTTAAATGGCCCAACAAGTTCACATCTTTTGACAAAAGGTCCAACTTGATCCAAATGACGACGGTCCGAAACATCAACATAAAAAAATAATAATAATTTCTACTAGTTCTACGACTTAGGTTCACATGTGGGTTTACATGAGTACGGACAAAAGCTCTCGCTGACGAAGGCTCTCGCTGACAATGCCTTTGTTTGAACTCCCTCAACCCACTGTAGACACGGTTAATTAAAGCACAAATCCAAACATTACAAGACATTATTTCGGGGCCAATTCTTTATCCCCAGTGGAGTCGCCAGACTGGAGAAAACAGAACCTGGGCGACGCTGCTGTCTAGGCTCGCGGCCTAGTTGGGAAGTACAAAATAACATGGAGTCGCCACCCCGTGTGAACCGGGACAAAGATTTAAGGCCGCACTCACCCCTCGCAAGGGAAGACCTCAAACCGTTGGGTTCGGAATGGTCCCTTACTTATGTCACTTGTGATGATATGATTTGTGCAATTAATCAACCGAGTCTACTCAATAATCATGCTCAAGGGTACTTAGATCTAACATGCTTTCATTCAAATAACTCCACGCAATATAACACAACAAGCATATTGAACCATTAAACCAAAGTAAACAAATAACTAATTAAACATAAACATAAACTAAACGAAACATCATGCATAAAGAATGAAGAAACAACATGCCTAAATAACACAATCATGCTTTGAAAATTAAATAACAAGACTAAATTAAATCATGCTTAAAATAATAAATAAACAGCCTAGAAACTATAACATGCTTAAATACAAATTTTGGATGAGATGAAATACGTGTCTCTTAAGTGGTACGTGGTGTTGTATCCCGAGTACAAACCGCACTACCGTCCATTCGGATTCGGCTACGGAATTTACGTCCGGGTTTCCATCCGATATACCACAAAAGGGAGCACATATCCCGCTCATCCAACAATCACATCATGCCACAAACGACTCTCATACGATAATATTTCTAAGATAAATAAAATAAACGAAAGATAATAAATAAAAGGGTGCCCTCAGGTCTAACCTCTTTTGTCGTCTCACGAAAGGGCGTTACACGTCCGTTGGAAGGGTGGATGATCCGCAACTTTTCTGGTTCACTAATCCAACGTTTCTCCTCGCTGTTTTGCTGTCTGGCCTGCTGTTTTCACTCCGTTTCGCTGCTGTTTTTGTTGTGTTTTCTTGTCACTGTTTTGGTAATTTAGGGGACTATTTTGTGGATTATTTGGACTGGTTTGGGCTGCTTTTTTATGCGGTTTTAAGGCTAAGGACTGGGCAGTTTGTTGTGCAGTTTCAGGGTGTTTCCTGGACAGTTTAAAAGGCTATTTGTGCGGTAATTTTCTGGCAGGGCAGTGGGCTATGTCTCGGTAATTTGAGGGACTGAACAAGGAGCAGTTTAGGCGTGATTTATTGGCAGGTTTGTGGCTGTGTTTCAGAGGGATTTGCGTGCAGGTCAGTGGCTGGTTTCAGAGGGATTTGCGTGGCTATTTGGCAGTGAAGCTGTTGATTGTTGAGGGGGCGATCAGGTCAGTGGGCGTGAGTGTAGTGTGTGTCCTTTGTTGCATCGAATGCTGTGTTTGAGTTAGGGTTATGGGCTGTTGGCTGGTATTCTTGTTTGTGTGTCTTTTTGGGTGGCTTTGTTGAGGCGTGAATGGAGTTTAGGCGTGAGGCGTGAAGCTGTGGAAGGGCAGGCTTGTGGGCGTTGCTACAGATTTGTGCGTAGTGTGGCTGGTTGAGTCAAGGTTATGGTGAAGACGTGAGTAGGCTGCAACGTGTAGAGTGATGCTGGATGATAGCGTGATGAATGGCTGATGAATGGTCAATTGGGCAGTGTTTTCACGGAAATTCTGAGCAGTGGGAGGGGCTCGAACTGGCAGTGAAGGCTAGGGTGCTGGTTGTGGCTTACGTTCAAGGCAGGGCTGTGAAGGTTAGGCGCTGATGGAGAGGGGGCAATGGTGCATGGAGGCAGTACGATGGCTGATGGTGGGCTGTTTGGGTATTTTATTTTCACGTGAAAATCAGATGGAGCCGTGAAGGAGGGCTGATGAGTGAATGAGGGAGAGAGGTTGACTAGGGTTTATTGCCGTGGAGATTAAAGTGTGTAGAGGAGAGACTTAGGGTTTTTTTATATTATGTTTATATATTGAGGGAATTAGGGTTTGCATGGTTTAATTAGGAAATAATATCAATTAATTGGGTGTATTATTTTAGGTAAGAAATATGTAATTTGGGTGGGAATTTCTTAAATTAGGGGAGTGATTTAATTAAATTGTATTTTAGATTAATTTTAATTAGCTTTAATTTAATTTCACTTTAATTTGTTTTAATTAAATTTGGTTTAATTATTAGATTTAGTTTTAATTAAATTTCAATTTAGTTATTTAATTGGTTTTGATTTAATTTAATTAGCTTTAATTTGTGACATATATTTTAAATGTTTTAATTATTTAATTTGTGAGATATATTAATGGGTTTGGTGTGTTTAAAATAGAGGTCCAACAAGCGAACCCGAAGCGAAACAAGCGAGTTAAATCTGACAAAAATGCTAATTTCCAACTTTACCCTTCCGACGTCCGTTTCCCGCGGCTTTCACAATCAAAGAGGTAGTGTCTCCATACGAGACTCATCATCGGGACTTATATGCAAAAATGCAGTGCCTACACACACACCTTGGGTTATACATAGGTGATAGGGAAACAAATTTATGAGCTTGGAATCCATTTTTTGGAGCTTGAAGCTTGGAGCTTCAATGGAGGTCTCCCATGGACGAATTTTGAAGGCATCAAAACAGCCCCAACCGAGCATCACAGCAGCTCAATGGAGTCCAAAACCGAGCTTCAACAAGGAGGAAAATGGATCTTGTTCTTCGCATCCAAAACCGTTCAATGTGAGTAAAGTTTCCACCTTATTCCTTTGTGTATTCATGCGAATTTTATGCTTGATTTCATGATTCTTGGGACCTATATTAGAACTCAACAAGAGAATGACCAGATGAGTCTTCACTGTCGTCTGGACTAGGTGAAGGTCCAGGTCTTGATCTTGACTCGACATGAGCCATGGGGAATGTTTCTATCGACTGAACCGGATGAAAGTTCGTGATGATCTCTAATCGACTAGTTAGAGAAGGACCAGAAGAGTCTTCAATGTCATCTGGACTAGGAGAAGGTCAAGGTCTTGATCTTGACTCGACATGAGCCATAGGGAATATTCCTGTCGACTGAACCAGATGAAGGTTCAGGATGATCTCCATTCGACTGGTCAGAGAAGGACCAAATGAGTCTTCAATATCGTCTGAAACAGGTGAAGGTCCATGTCTTAATCTTGACTCAACATGAGCCATGAGGAATTTTCCCGTCGACTGAACCGGATGAAGGTTCAAGATGATCTCCATTCGACTGGTCGGAGAATGACCATAGGAGTCTTCAATGTCTCTGGACTAGGTGAAGGTCTAGGTCTTGATCTTGACTCGATATGAGCCATGGGCAATGTTCTCATCGACTGAACCGGATGTAGGTTCAGGATGATCTCCATTCGACTGGTCAGAGAAAAACCAAGGGAGTCTTTAATGTCATCATGAACAAATATTTATGCATGTGATCACAGGACCTTGCATATATGCATGTGATCATAAACGTTGTTAGCAAATATGAATGAATATTTATACCTGTCGGCTGGAGGCTTCGTCAAGTAGGATAATCGGTAGCTCTATTATAAGAAGTATGTTTTATCGACTGGGCCAAATATTGATCAACCAAACGGTCTGTCGAATGGAAGAAAGTGATATGACATCGCCTATATACTTATCGTCTGGAACAATGTCGTCCAGGGCAATTTTATAGCTCTCCAGAGTAAGAATATTGTTTTTTTTTTTTTGTGTCGAATAAGACCCAATTGTTATATGTTAAGCCGCATATTTGAAATCACAAACATGATCAATGGCATTGGAATACTACCCTACCTGTCGTCTGGGGCAGTTGATGATCTTCTAAAGCAAGAAGTATGTGTTATGTTGTTACTTCATCGTCTGGGATAATTAGAAGGCAATAAATTCGGTTCATCTGAGAACAAGTATGTTCATTTGTCGCATGGAGGATATTGATCTTCAAAGGAAATTCTATCCCAAGTAAACATAGTTCATTCTGCATGTTCGCAGTCGACGATTATGTTTAACTGTCTTCACTAGTTGGTCTTTAGTTGTGTTAAACGGGCCTTTGAAGGTTTTGGGCCTTCACTCAACAAATATTGAAGCCCTAGCGTGGGTTACGAGTCATCCTTTAGGTAGGAAAAAGAAGCGCAAAAATGAGTAAGAGGCATAAGAGAGCCTTGTAGGCTCATTTTTCTTCATTCACAAAAATGCTCTTATCTCAGCAAGTTGGAGAAATTTCTCAAGCCTTCAAGGTATTCTTCAAATCTCTTCTCATGTTCTTCAATTTTCTTCATTTTTCGTAGGGTAGATTCAATCTGTTCTTGATAAAAAGAAGATTTGATCTTTGAAGCTTTTGAGGATTTAGGAAATACTATTTGTGGGATAGGTCTATTTGATTCTTAGAGAATAGAAATAACAAAGACCGAAGTTTTTTTAAGCAAGTCGTTGGAAAATGTCGAGTGAAGTGTCTCAGGATAGTAGTGATGTACAAATAGATAGATATATTGGATCTCCTATAAGAATATCCTCAAGTAAGTCGACTATGGAAGAAACCTATTTTGATTGGTTGCATGGGATCTTGGTAAGGCTGAAATTTTGACTTTAGCTGAACCACCAGTAGGAATACCTACCGAAGCTACGCCTCTCAGGACTTTACCAGCTATTGGGGAGTCAAGTGGGACCCTTAGTACAAGCGAACCCACACACATTTTGACTAGAAACCCTGCTAGTCGAGTGAACAATAAATACTTAAGGGAAATGGAGTTGATGTATAGGTTTCTTCAGTCTATCGAAGTAAGGTTAGCCACATCGAGTGAGAGAATTGACTATATAATATCGGGGTGGATTGGGTTTTATGAACGCCCCTTTACATATGGGTTTAGGTTCTCAATACCCAAGTTAGTTTGGGAGGTTTTGAACCACTATGAGTTAGCCCCATCACAACTGATGCCAAACATTTGGTGAATTCTGATGTTGATTGAGTTGGGGGTAGAATTTGGAGTGAAGGATTTACTATACACCTACTATCTAAAGGAGCATTTGACTGCAAATGGGAAATACACTTTGTATCTTCGCCAAAAGAAGGAAAATTTAGTGTTAGGGCTCCCAAAAAATGATATGGGAGACTGACAGAAATATTATTTCTTTGTGAGGGGGTGAGTGTTTTTGGGTTGGCTGGAGCTGGCCGGATCCCAGAGCACTGGAATTTGTTGTGTGAGTATTTTAACTTCATATTTTTGGACGACTGAGGCTCATGTCTATCTCTTCTTACAGGTCTTCTTCGCAACAAGTCATTCGACACTACCAGCCGAGTCGTCTCAAACACCAAATTCATCATCGGTTTGCCTTCTCTTGACAGAAATTGGAGAATCATTTTGGAAGAGAAGAGGTTGATGTTAACTCTATTGTGGAAGGAAGTTTTTGATCCAGAAGGTATCCATTTAGCCCCTTATAGACAGATATTGGCTGGAAGCTATAGAAGTTGAGGTCCCAACCTCGAAAGAAGTAGTGTCGATTAATGTGACTGTCGAACCTGAATAGTCAACTGAGATGGCTATCGCTTCGAAGAAGATGAAAGTTGTGACTGAGCCTTAGGAGGACTTGGAACGTGATCGTGAAGATTCCCTATGGGTCGACTGCGATCTCAAACCCTTCAAGCCTCTCAAAATTATCAAGAGGCTTCTTCTCGAAAAGGACGAAACCAGGATTACTGAACTGGGCCCAATAGAGGTAATGAGGAAATCTACGACAGTGAGTTACCAAGTAAGTTTTTTTTTTTATCTATGAAGAGGTGACTTGTTGTGCATCGACGACTGGAGAGATATGGTGACCATCATGGAGGCTTTGTGGATGGTTGTCTTGTGTCGGATTATCTTTCGCCACATCGTTGAATGCTCCCAAGAGATTGGTCTGAATGTTAGGATTGCCGGGATGATCAAGATTTTCTCGTTGCTGAGAGGTTGATGAAATTGGTTCTAATTGCTTCTGAAGATCCGTATTGGAACTTCGCATGGCATGATTTTCTTCTTCCAGCGCTCTTAAATGTTCTTTTAAAGCGGTTATTTGCGCGATCATAGGGTCTGGTGTCTGCTCGCTGCCAGAAGGCATGAGTGGTTGTGCTGAAAGAGTCGTAGATTGAGAGATCTTCGCTTGCTATAAATCGCCAAGGCCCCATTGTGGATGTCAAATTGTAGAAGCTGATTTTCGTCTGAGATCCAAAATCGTGAATTTGTATGAAGGGGCACTAGCGATCATGCGAAACAAAAGTAGAGTGAGCAGAGAGCTTCTACCCACCGGTGTGGTGAATGTCATAGGTACTCCGACGCTCAAGTCAGTGGCGAAGACGACCAAAAAGTGATGGAATAACAAGGTTTGAAGTTACCTTGACCTCCATTGACTACCGTGAGGGTGGTAGGTTGGTGTTTAGTGGTGATATGCTTTGGGAGCTCTAGTGAGAATGCTCGAAAAAACCTCTTTCTGACTCTGAATTATGCCTCTTTTTATAGGTTATCATGATGTTGGCCTCATTAGTACAATAAAAGCTTAGATTTTCGATGCCAAAAACGGCTAATCACTTGGGGGTCAATAATCATGAAATTGACATTTTTTTTTATTGGCTGCTAGAAAGTCATGAGGTTGTTTGGTAGACCTCTCATTGTATATGGACTAGAGAAGTGTTCTGTCAATCGGCCCGACCTTTGCCCATGGATTGACTCTTTGTAGGAATTGGGCTTTAGTTGAGGATAATTTAAGTCTTAAGGGTTGGATACTATTAGGCATTTGGGTTTTCATTGATATCGGGCCCGAGGTGAAATATGATGATTTTCCCCTTGGCCCAAATTTGGCTCGTACACCTCTGCAATGATCCTCTATAAAAGATTCGTAATAGAGTTAAGTATAAAATCCGTTAACTTCTCAAATTAAATCTTTATCATTGACTTCTGTTAGTTCTCAAGTGAACAATTAAGTCATAATTTTTATGAATTTATGCGCTAATCGTTCAGGTCATAAACTAACAAACAAGAGAATCTTATAAACGGATATCATTGTATCAGGTTAGCATTCTCAGCTATTCATTCAACTCATTCTCAAAATACAAGGTTTACAAATGTAATAAATACAAAACCATACTGAATAAATTAAAGAATAAATTAAAATGATATAGGAGTATGTTAAATACAATGAATTGAGATCATCACACATATGACCATCATTATGATAAAATTGATTTTATTTATTTAATGGAAATTATTAGAACTTTTCAATTTTATCTAGTCTTATCCAATATAATCTTATTATATAAAATATATTCATTTCTATGTCTCTAAATAATATAGTCTGGACAGAACTATATCATTCATAATGCAATGAACTGTATTTATGACTTTCGAATTTGAAGATTCCCAAACTTCAAATCATAGTTTAATAGACAAATTTTGATTATTACTCTTTAAATTATAACCATACATATATATGTAACATTTTACATAGACATATATATTTAATCTAAAATTACATGAATAATCACGAAATTTTTATGAATTTTATAAAGCAAATCAAAACATATACATGAAATAAAATTAAATTATAAACATATTAATCAATTACATTTTGAACATATCGAACATAAAAATTCCAGCATAATCATAATAATAAATAATGATTCATTACGGAAGATTTTGGGGGCAGAGGAGCGTTTCCATTAATGGGTTGTCATCTGCAGTTACTCTGCCTCCTGTGATCATCAGACAGGAGACAGCTTTGGGCATTAGGGTTAATCATTTTGCAAAACCTAGAGGCACCGCCATAACCACTTTAGCCGACTCAGTCCAATTGTTTGTCCAGATTTAGACTGCTTCTGCGAAAAATAGCCTGTCAACTCTTCTCGATATCTATGCAATGGACCGATATCCATTAATCAATCGATGTTTCTACAAGTGATGTTACCAAATCATTTTCAAAACGCTAGTGGTACTGCCGTTTTTAGCTGCAGTACTTTAATGTTTTTGTACAAAGAGTTTGCTTGGGAACTTGATTAGTCCGATTACATTTTGGGCATATTTGGGTTCAAACATGTAAATTTATTTGATTATTGAATATGTAAATTAAATAATTGAATATGTAAATTCTATTAATAAATATGAAATTTTTGAAATTATGAAATTAATTTCATATTTATTGGTATAATTTACACATTTAATAGTTTAAATTATATATTTAATGATCAAAATAACATATTATTTCGATAACTTTTAAAAAATTTTAATTAAAAATTTCACTATTGAAAACTACTATTTCTTCTGTTAAAAGAAAATAGTTGTCATTATACTAATTTTGTTTATAACATGCTGTCAAGGACCCGAGATAGTTTGATAGCTAAGAATATTTTAATTAAAATTTCACTGTTATAAAGATTATTATTTTTATTTATTAAAAGAAAATAGTTGTCACTATACTAATTTTGCAATATTAAAAATATTAAATAAGGAAAATGATATTTGTTTAAAAATGAGATAAAAGGGTGACTAAATCAAGTACAAAGTATTGATAATTGTGATTAAAAATATTTTTAAATTAGAAAATCTTAATACTTTGTGATTAAATTTTATCACATTTTTATCTCATTTTTATATAAATGTCAGTATTCTTAACATGATTATAATATATAATATATGATAACTTCTTCTTAATTTCTATATAGATTTATTAAAAACCCTCTTATCAACGTGTGGTCTCTTCACTTTAGTAGGTAGTGTTTATTTTCTAAGTTAATTCTTTATATTTATAACTTATCCCATATTATTTAAACTAATAATCTCATCTCAATCTCTTCATATAAATATAGAGTAACACTTGTTAATATAATGATTCAATAAACAAAACCGGCAGCTTATTATTAGTTTTTTTTTTTTATAATAGGGGTATCGAACTAGCTTACGTGCACCTCAATTAATCTCAGAGAGTTATATCCCGTGCCTTCAGAAATTTTCCTGATCAAAGTAAGTCGTTAACTTTTTACATTAAAAGATATGACTTCAAAGAAATGCATAAAATTATTATCATTGTTTATTCCAAGTGTTTTGTTTATAGTTTATTTTCTTCTATATTTATCAACACGATCTACTGTTGTCTAATTTTTTTCCACACATAATTCCAAGATCCAATTCGCACTTCTTTTTCATAAAAAATAAACACATTCCGATTCATGGGACGACTTCATTTCCTTCGAATTAGAAAAACAGAGAAATTAGGAAGCTGGGTGAAGTCAAGCCAGTAATAATTTATGGGTTTGGGGCTACTGGCGGGTTGTAAGAGATTATAGTGGCTATGGATTATGGGATTTTCTATTAAATTAAGTTTTGGTTCTATTCTTCAAGTCGAGTTCTGGGGACTATTACATGAACTCCAAATGTGTTTTGAGATGAGGTGCAACTCCCTCATTGTGAAAATGGATTCAAAAGAATGTGTCTATTTGATAAACAATTCGATTCTGCAGATTCATCCTATGTTCAGTTTAATTAATCTTGTAAGGATCTTACTGCTAAAGATTGAGAGTGCTCAGTGACTCATATATAGAAAAGCCAATGTTATTACGGATTGACTTGTCTGTCTCGGTCATCTTGGGAGCTGAGGAATAACATGGTTTGATCACCCACTAATACAAGTTCATGACGAATTAATTCGAGAATTCTCTTTTTGATTTCCGTTGTTCTGGACTGTTTTAATAGTCTCTTCCAAAAAAAAAAAACAAAGAAATAAAAATGACCGATTTGTGAATTTCTTGCGAAGAGATTTCTTGCGTGCGCCTTGTTCTACTTTTTGTGTTCATTTCCATCTTTGACAACGAAAATTTGATTCTTTAGACATCAGTTGATACCACGGGGACTTCTTTTCTATTTAAAAAATAAGGGGTAAATTAGAATTAGAATTTCAAACTTATTAACTAATTTTCAGATTACAAATCTAAATTTCTAAATTTACAATATATTTATATAATCTGAAGTTATAGATGTATGATATTATATTTATGAATTTAAAATTCTATGAATATGCATAATATTTTTGCATCATAATTATTTTTGTATGAGATGTTTATTGCTGTTTTATTATCTCTTATTTTTATGATTTTCTTTTATTGATGTTCTTAATTCTTATGAGTATATTCTATTGTTACTGTTAGGAAACATAATCCATAATATATTTACATGTTTGTCCTCTTAGGATCTAACCAGTTTATCCGTGGTCGTCAAAATTTACGGGTGGGTAAATTATGGACAGAAATTGGATTTTGTGACCGATATGCCTGAATCTAGAGAGTCTCACAAATGAAATATATTCGTAGAGCACTAGGGCGACTATTATAAATAATGGTAATTATTTATTGTTCATTTAACCGTTAAACGAAAGATACATGCATTAGAGGGCCGAACCGTTATTTTCTAATTAGTGTGTATTTGTGTTTAATATTTGATATTATTAAATACACATTAATTAATTGTCAAATTATGATAATTGACATATATCATTAATATATGTATTTGAGAAATTTAAAGTAAATATAATACATATGTTTGGGATATTTGTATTTAATTAATTATTTAATTGTTAAATGATTAAAGTAATTAAAATATAAATATCTTACCAAATGATATAGTTAGGAAATGATTAGAGTGTATATTGTTGACTTTGCTTTTAAAAAGAAACTAAATACACATCCGCGCTTTTCTTTGGAAGTATCGAAGGGAATGTGACCTAATATGTAGTAATACCTCTTCGTTTTTTTTTTGTTGCCCTTGATTTTCATTAAGTAAAATTATGCAGCCAATCGAATATTGATTGAATGCCCGTGCGTTCAGAGACTCTCATGAGTCTGTCTACTCTGTATACTGTATACAAAGGATCTCTTGCCCCTTCCATAACTATTAATTCGATTCTACTCGGGCTATTCAATCTAATTCAAGACCCGGTCAGTAGACTCTACATTAGCAGTGGAAATAAATCGGAAACTCTTGATTTGATATGATAGCACTTCCATTACTATAATCTTTCCGTGAATTCTAAATGCAAGGATTGACAGCACTTTAAAGAATGGAAACCCCAGCTATTTAGAATCAAGAAAGTGTCACGAGTCGCGTACTTTGCTGCAAAAGATTCGGCGAGTTATTCCAGCCAAGCAGAATAAGGGATTTCGAGTCTAATCGTTTGTTGATCAGGCGACACCCAGATTTGAACTTGGGAAAAAGGATTTGCAGTCCCCCACCTTACCGCTCGGCCATGCCGCCAAAACGATCCAAAATAGATGAAAATATTCCCCATTTGCTTGTTTTGTTTTGGGGGGGGTACTCAATGTCTTTTTTCTTTGTACTTCCCTCTGAAATCTCGTTTTTCTTAAATCTTGCCTAAAAGAAATCTGTCCTTTTTTTTTTCTTTTTTTGGAGCAACTCCATTTCTGCAATTGATTTTATAGTATCTCAAAACACACAATATCTTAATCCCTCTCTTTTCTCTTTCTTTTTTTCTATTGAAAAAAAAATGTGTATTTTCAGTCACAAAAGCCAAAATAGATGACCAATATGAAGAAATTATTCCATTATTGTTTCCTAATAATAGTGGAATCACTGGTGCAGAGTCAAAAATGGATTTTGACCCAACGCCATTGATGAAAGACTCCAATAAATATGAAACGCCCCAATAAATCCACTTAGAACAAGTTCGTATATGATTTCTAGTCGAATCGGTAAAACGAAACTAAATACACAGCCGCGCTTTTCTTTGGAAGTATCAAAGGGAATGTGACCTAATATATAGTAATACCTCTTCGTTTTTTTTTTTTGTTGCCCTTGATTTTCATTAAGTAAAATTATGCAGCCAATCGAATATTGATTGAATGCCCGTGCGTTTAGAGACTCTCATGAGTCTGTCTACTCTGTATACTGTATACAAAGGATCTCCCGCCCCTTCCATAACTATTAATTCGATTCTCCTCGGGCTATTCAATCTAATTCAAGACCCGGTCAGTAGACTCTACATTAGCAGTGGAAATAAATCGGAAACTCTTGATTTGATATGATAGCACTTCCACTACTATAATCTTTCCGTGAATTCTAAATGCAAGGATTGACAGCACTTTAAAGAACGGAAACCCCAGCTATTTAGAATCAAGAAAGTGTCACGAGTCGCGTACTTTGCTGCAAAAGATTCGGCGAGTTATACCAGCCAAGCAGAATAAGGGATTTCGAGTCTTATCGTTTGTTGATCAGGCAACACCCAGATTTGAACTGGGGAAAAAGGATTTGCAGTCCCCCACCTTACCGCTCGGCCATGCCGCCAAAACGATCCAAAATAGATGAAAATATTCCCCCTTTGCTTGTTTTGTTTTGGGGGGTACTCAATGTCTTTTTTTTGTACTTCCCTATGAAATCTCGTTTTTCTTAAATCTTGCCTAAAAGAAATCTATCTTTTTTTTTCTTCTTTTGGAGCAACTCCATTTCTGCAATTGATTTTATAGTATCTCAAAACACACAATATCTTAATCCCTCTATTTTCTCTTTCTTTTTTCTATTGAAAAAAAAAATGTGTATTTTCAGTCACAAAAGCCAAAATTCAGGCCAAATTGGAACCGTTAACTAGTGACTATAAATTCATGACCGACTCTTGGATTTAAATTGGAAAGTGTGTTTCCTAATGATAAATGATAGAAGCAAATCAAAATTAATACCTACCTAATTGGTATTGGTTTTTTTTCTAGAAAAAAAAACCAATTTCAATTCTCAATTTCAATTATAACAGCAATTATGAGTCTATGTAAACCCCAAACATAAATCGTTTCAGGGCGAGCTTCTAGCTTATCGGTTATCTTATCTGTGTATGGTGCCTCTCTATAGGGAATTTTACGAAAATTGTCATACTGCAATTTAGATTGAAGAGAAAATCTAAATTTTGATAGAGCACGACATGCGCTGTCTCGAATCAAACTATGCAATAAATGTGGGGGGTGATGTATATATAGATAGCTATAGCTATATGGGCACGAGTTTACTAAATACAAGCCTTCTTACGCACTTCAATCCTATTCGAAAAATTCTACTAAAAAAAGAAAAAAGGGGTTCTCTGCAATTATTTTTTGAACACGGGAATCCACCAAAAAGTTAAGTGCTAAAAAAATGAACTTTATGTTGTTATATTGTGTCTGATTCTTATGTCTTTATCTCAGCGAATAGATCAAATCACGACTTTTTTTTTTCTGGTATCCAAGCGGATTGGAATATGGAATATCATAATAATGATATAAGTTGAATTATTTTTTTATTCTATACAAAACTCCGTAAGTCTAAGTGGAATTTATCGCTTCGTTTCCGTTTGTATCCGTCTCTTAGAAATTTCGATTTAATTAAGTATAAAATCATCTTTTTTCCCCCGTTCATACGTATTTCATACATTCCATTTCTATGGAGTTGGATAAAATTTCATGTGATTCAGTAAACAGAATCTAAATCCCATTCGTTTCTCATTCTGCATAGAATCATATGAATCAATGCAAAATGAGAAACGAATGAGATTTTTTGATAAATGGGAAATTCAAAATGCTCGGAGATGGAAATGTGGGAATGTTTACAATACCTGGGTCGAATCAGATACAATTTGAAGGCTTTTGTAGGTTCATTGATCAGGGCTTAACAGAAGAACTTTATAAGTTTCCAAAAATTGAAGATACGGATCAAGAAATTGAATTTCAATTATTTGTGGCAACATATCAATTGGTAGAACCCTTGCTAAAAGAAAGAGATGCTGTATATGCATCATTCACATATTCTTCTGAATTATATGTATCCGCATGATTAATTTGGAAAAGCAGGGGGGATATGCAGGAACAAATAATTTTTATTGGAAACATTCCTCTAATGAATTCTTTGGGAACTTCTATAGTAAATGGAATATACAGAATTATCATCAATCAAATATTGCAAAGTCCCGGTATCTATTATCGATCAGAATTGGGCCATAATGGAATATCGGTCTATACAAGCACAATAATATCCGATTGGGCAGGAAGATTAGAATTAGAGATTGATAGAAAAGAAAAGATATGGGCTCGTGTGAGTAGGAAACAAAAAATATCTATTCTAGTTCTATCAGCAGCTATGGGTTCAAATCTACGAGAAATTCTAGAGAATATTTGCTACCCTGAAATTTTCTTGTCTTTCCTGACCAATAAGGAGAAAAAAAAATTGGATCAAAAGAAAATGCCATTTTGGAGTTTTATCAACAATTTACTTGTGTAGGCGGAGATCCGGTATTTTCGGAATCCTTATGTAAGGAATTACAAAAGAAATTTTTTCACCAAAGATGTGAATTGGGAAATATTGGTAGACGAAATATGAACCAGAGACTGAATCTTAATATACCTCAGAACAATACCTTTTTGTTACCATGAGATGTATTGGCAGCTGTCGATCATTTGATTGGACTGAAATTTGGAATGGGTACACTTGACGATATGAATCATTTGAAAAATAAGCGTATTCGGTCTGTAGCGAATCTTTTACAAGATCAATTCGGATTGGCCCTGGTTCGGTTAGAAAATGTGATTAGAGGAACTATATGCGGGGCAATTAGGCATAAATTGATGCCAACTCCTCAAAATTTGGTAACTTCAACTCCATTAACAACCACTTATGATTCTTTTTTCGGATTACATCCATTATCTCAAGTTTTGGATCGAACTAATCCATTGACACAAATAGTTCATGGGAGAAAATTGAGTTATTTGGGCCCCGGAGGATTGATAGGACGGACTGCTAGTTTTCGGATACGAGATATCCATCCTAGTCACTATGGCCGCATTTGCCCAATTGACACGTCTGAAGGAATCAATGTTGGACTTATTGGATCCTTAGCAATTCATGCGAGAATTGGTTATTGGGGGTCTCTAGAAAGCCCATTTTATGAAATCTTTGAAAAATAAAAAAAAGTACGGATGCTATAGTAGTCAAATTGATTTTGACTTCTTAGATATTTATTTAATTTTGATTAAATTTGAAAATATATATTTTTTTTCTTTTTAAGCCAATTTCGGCCATGACCTAAAATAAATATAATTGTTATATTTTTGAGTTGCTTTATTTGACTTTAAGAAAATCATTAAATGGTTTGATGATGATTAAAGCAAGTTGATAAAGTAAACTTTAAATGAAACCAAAAAAATATCTAGATATTAATATTGCTTCAAATTCGGCCAAGGGCTTAAATTTGTGAGTATATATTGTTTTGTTTTCATTTTTAGGGTTTAAGGAGTTCATAAGTTACCAAATAAACATAATAGAGTTGAGGGAAAAAGGCTTGGAGGCTAAGAAGAAAGCTTGGAAAAATCTTGTTTTTGTAAGTTTTTCTTTAAAGTCTTCAACATAGAAAATATTTCTAACATGCTTAGCTTTATCTTGTGTTACTTTGATGTTGTCTCTTTACTTATAGTTTATGTTTTAATTGGTTATGAACTTGTATGAAAGATGTTTGCATGTATGGTTTCAAAGTGAGCTTGAAATGGTTTCATAAGCTCTCTTTTGATTATTTGATAATCAATTTTCCATTCTAGAGTTGCTAGTGTTGAGTTTCAATCAAGTCCCAAGGATCATTTATCAAGCATAAACGAGTTGAATACACATCAAAGGAGGTGCAGAATAACTCACATTGATCGGTAGAGATGCAACAAAGACAAAAACGAACTGCCCTTGGGAGCTCGGCAGTAGGCTGCCCGTGGTAGGGGCTGCATGGTGTGGGTGCTGTTTCTTCATCTTCTATTCGGCCATGGTGATCCTCCATGGAAACTCCAAGCTCCAAGCTTCACAAGGTGATTCCTTGCTCATGGAAACACTACCCTATCACCTTTGTATTCCTCCATGAGTGTGCTAGCACATAGATCTTGCAACAAAATCTTTGCTTCTCCATGTATTTGCTCGGTCGAACCAGAACAAGAAGGAGAATCGGTCTTGAGACCGTGAGAGAGGAAGAAGAAGTTTTGGCTCCAAAAGCCCTAAACCGTAAAAGGGAGAGAGATAAGGTGTGAAATAAAAAAAATGTATTAGGTTTATATATTTTCCAAAATTAATAAACCATTTACCTTTTCTTTTAATTTCAAAAAGCAAGCATTAAATGCTTGTCAATCACCTCACATCTACTCACATCAATCACTCAAATGTCACATTACTCAAAGTGACATGTGATTTGACGCTTGATGTGACTAATGATTTGACGCTTGATTTGACTTACGTGCCGCACTCGAATTCGAAATGTGAATGCGCTCGCAAATAATCCCGGGCTCAGGTTCGCTAATTCCAAATTAACGAATTTTCCGTTGCGTCGTAATTAAATGATTACGCCTAGCGAAATCACTATTCACGTCACTAACGAATTAATTCTAAATTAATTCGCTCGCCCGAATTAAAATCTAATTTTAATTCCGCGTCGAAATCCAATTTTGTATAATATATCAAATATATTATTTTATCGATTAATTCCAAATTAATCGTTCTCTCTCTAAATTGATATTTTATCCCAGATAAAATATCTCCGTAATTAATCCCAAATTAATTTTCTCTCTCATTAAATTAATCCCAGATTAATTAAAGTGCGAGTCATACGTCATCGGTGAATCTTCGGGGAGCGACCCATGAGATCTCCGGATATGTTGGCAGTAAATCGGGTCGTCGGACTATCCGAACACGTAAGTACCTCGTACTACGTTTACACCGATTCACAAGACAAGGTTGGCTTCTAGCAAAGCACCATGCCTACCCAATTCTCCAGAAACATGCTTACAGGAATAACCGATCTATATCAGGCGTATTATACGTGGTATTGCGTATTTCGATCCAGTATCAGATGATCACGTGCTAGGCCTGTGGCTGGAATTGTGTCTGCCCCGTACGAAGCACATGTCAGATGTCTGGTAACTAGTCTCTATATCGGATAACTATGACCTAGTCATATTATCCCGATGACTGCAGTACTTAAGAGAACCAGTACCGTATCCTACGTGACCATCATCTCCATATGACTGGAGTGATACTTCTGTCTTAACATCACACCCAACACACTACGATTCTCAATATACCCAATATTGGCGTACACAGAATCGGTTAAAGCTCTGGACGACCTCAACCAAAGTATATTGATTGTCGTATGTATTAGCGGTGCAAGTCTCAGTTTAAGACCAAATACACCTACCCTGATTGCAGACTCCTATAGACACATAGTCATACTACCAATGGGATTCCGCGGGGGGTCTATCCAGAGCGAAGCTGTTTCCCGTACCATCGGTAAAACACAACCTCCTATTACACTTGCATGAGTATCCTATACCCAAATATATGAGAATTATGTCGTTGTGCCCTCACAAACGAGCACAAGTGCAATACTAGTCTTTTACGTATTACCGATGTCCAATCTCGATAATACTCTGACTATGGATATTTAATGATTAATCCTTCGTGGACTGATACTGTCTCATATCATTCTCTGTCCAGGAACAAATCATAGGGACCTCTCATCATTTATATATCTAGGTGATCTAATCACAAATGATAAGAGTGCAATCTCATTTGCCACATAGTTAATTTGTACAACAACACCGTGATTTGTACAAATAGTGACGTTATGGGTCATAATTTTCCAACAACTAGGCTACTCAGTGATGACCTAGAATTATTCTTGAGTTGTGTCATGATGGTGAGACTTGTTTGGTGTTGTAAAGTTTGAATTAAAGTAATGGATTTAATGCATTTGGTGAAATTGGTCAATTTGATGAAATTATAAAATTAGGGTTTTTAACCCATTCCAATTTTGGGGCTTTTCATATATGTGATGTATTATAGTGTGTATATGATGCATATAAATTTTTGGGTTGATTGGATTTGATCTTGACATGTTTTTGAACAAAAATGACTAAATTACAATTAACCGAAAAATGTGGGTGCTCTCGGCAATTGGACTAAAATTGGGGATTTTGTTGCAAACTGATTTTGATGAGTTGGACTTGTTGGAAATCATTTTAGAAATGATTTAGAATCATCCAAAATTATATTTGACAATTTTAGGACTAGAATGATCAATTTACAAAGTTGTGGGCATTTCGGTAATTACCAAAAAATTGGTCTATTGTGTAATTTTTCAGAATTTGATAATTGGGTAATAAAATAAATAAGCTTATTTAATTGATCCAAGAAAAATTTTGAAATCGTAAAATTTTGATTTTCCGTGTTTCCGCTGCGTTACCGGATTTCCGCCATAAAACCCCTACAAAATGGTATCAGAGCGAGTCTGATTCTGGACACTCTGATATGATTATGCCTTTTAAATTCATTGTTTAATTTAATCTTTACTTGATGCATGCATGTGTTTATTTAATTAGATTAAATAAAGTAAAAGCTTCTTTTGCGGAAAATCCCTAATTAATAAGGTTTTAAAGTAACTAGTATAGAGATACATGTTTCTTGGTTCGTCTTGTCAATACGATTTATGAATATTTTTCTGTGACTACATCCGAGACCGTTCCACTGCTGTGAGGGTGTAGCCGATAGAAATTTATTTATGCCGGATGTATAATAGATACTAGATAAATTCAAGCGAAAGCGGAATCCTGAACGTGCCCAAGCTGTCAGGGTTACACAAGTAGCTTGAGTTTATCATTGACGAGTTTAACCTTGATACCCCTCCTGTGAAAGTTCCAAAGCTGTCACAACGAGAAACGGTCAGAACCAAAACCGGAGTCACAATGAGTGTGATTGATAATGAGTTGTCTACCTGTGAATATACGTAGGCGAGACCGTGCCACTGCTGTGAGTCGAAATATATTCATGGGGTCCACTTCCCATTATGGAATTTGATTTAATTATTGAATTCTCATTTTTCGTTGGGGATTACGATATTACGTAAAATAGTGGGAGGCACTGCTAAGTTTAAAATATTCCATAACTTAAGCAGTGTGTAATATTATTAAAATTGCCACCTGTTTATTTTCTTTATTCTATAGTAGATAGAATTAAAATTTTAATTCATTGCTTACATATTTTTAATATGTTGTTTCTGACTTGACTTATGATTGCCTAATCTAGAATAAGTTCTAGATACTATTAGACTCGGATATTTTTAGATTAGTCTAAACCATCGGGAACCGTTGTTCCAATTTTCTTCAAAAAATCAAGATGGTTAGTGACTTAGTTACTAAGTCATGATAGATAATCTATATAGATATTCGTATTAGGATATTATTATGTAGAGAGAATAGTTTTTTGTGCAGTAAGAATTGACACGAATAAGTTCATGTCTCGAGATTCTTGACTGGAATTAAGAAAACCCCATTAGGTATTTATTTATCTGATAATGATGTTTCTTAACTTTAGTTACCTTCTGAAGTAATGTGTCTGACACAGTTTGCTAATCAGTTATTTGTAAATTGTTGTGAATAATTGAAAACAAATTATAAAGCTATAGAAAGGAGATACGTATAGTTGTGTATAGAAAATATCGATTCTCACAATACGAAAACTATAGGTATTAGATACCGGATCTCCCGTCTAGTTATTAAAAATATTATTTAATGATTGTTTTGATATTTGATATCAGAAATTGTGACTATTGGATAGTTATTTATTCTTTATAAACAATTGTTATATATATTTTAATACAACTAGTAGTGTCATTAACGTAGAGATAAATATTAAGAAAATATTCGGTTTAGTAAATAATTTAGAACAATGCTTTATGAGTTTTCATCACTTTAGCATCAGATGCTTATTCCGTATGGTAAAGGATGGTCTGAAACGAGATCACACCACATATCCTTATCCATTTAATGAATATTATATTCGGGAATGTGATTAAATCTCATTTAACCAATGATTGTCATTGGAGTATAAGATTTATTTAACTGATACATTTGATGTATGTAGTTTAATAAATAATCATTGCTTAAAGTAGTTTTCTTTATTTCGTAACTTAGTTGATGAATTGTCATAACTTAGTAACGTGTTTTTGAAAGAACACATATTGAACGTCTTGAAAGATTCAAGAACTTTCAATCTGTTCTGATGAAACCCGGATCTAACATCTTTGACAAGTTCAAAGATATTCGATCTGAAATTTTGAAAACTTTGTCGTTAAAATTCATAACAAGTCTTTGAATTATTTAAAGATCTTTGATATGATCAAATGTATGAATTTATGGCAATTAGTTCTAAGATTATTAAGTGAATATGATTCTTACTCAATATAATTCTTCCATGATTCCATCTTGATGGAATTCATCAGTGGGAGTAATTGAATCTTATATGATTTGATTCGTTTGATATTGAGTATTGCCGAATTAGTTTCAATACTATTGGGGATATGCTCCAATAACATTAATTCATCAATACTATTGGGGATATGCTCCAATAATATTAATTCATCCTTTTAATTAATGTTCCATTAGTTTCTACAGTTGCATATATGATATGTATAGGTAGAAAATTCGAATATTGAAAAGTTTGAGATTTGAATCTTTCTTTTGTATAATGGTTATATAATTGAAAGGTCTTGCACCTTGGAGGTACAAGTAAAAGTTTATCATTTATTCTACTTTATAGAATATTGCATTCTATTTGATAGAATATCTTTCCTAAAATCCTAAGTAATAAAATTGTTTTATTATTTGGTGCGTAACATCAGATGTTAATCATTGTAGAAAAGATTTGACTTATTGAAGTCAAATGTGAGAATGATAAACTATAAATAGAACCACGTAATTAATAAGATAAAACGACCTTTAAACATCTTCCGTATAAGTCCAATAGGATGTTAGAATTATTTACGAGTATTTGATACTTAATGGTTCTATTGTTTTCTTATCGAAGAAAATTATCCTATAACTTATAGTGGGAGCGATATTTGATATCGATTTCGGAAATTACCATTGAACCATAGATCTAAGATTGTTCATAGCTTACTACCATCAAGTTTTGAACTTGATTAAGCTTTCGTTATGAATAGTTCATAAATTGTGCAAATGGTTTGCGCAGCAAAAGCAATGTAAGCTAATTAAAGGATTGACCTTTACAGTATGACAATGAGAAAGTTTATACTCAGCAATCTATTGTAGATTCTGAGGAAACTTGTCTCTAGTCATACTGATTGAACAATTTAAGATCTGTTGGTTAATGTTGATATTAAATTGTGTATTTTAGCTAAAGAATACAAATTGGCATTTTTTGAATGACTTATTCGGATAAGAAATCAGTTGTGATTTCTTTGTTTGAAGAGTATATTCTGGAATGGCCCTAGAGTTTGTATTCTGCTGAGATTGTAGTTTGGTATTCTAGCTTATAGAGCCTATTTTAGACTCGGGTGAGCCTTCCGGAAATCTGTGTTCTCTAATTTTGATATCAGTCAGATTGTCTGATTTTATCAAAGTATAGAGAATACATATATGATAAAAGGGTTAATAGGAGCGTACAAATTTCTTTATAGTATTATATATCATAACGACATTATCATTATTATGGTAATAATGAGATGTTTGTGAGGTAAAATGTTTACCTAAGTCTTTTTTACTCCATGAAAGCAGTGGGGTAGTCTCTGTTATATTTGATATAAAGTTTTATATAAGATATAAAACTAAGAGACTTGTGAGATACTCCTATTAGTCGTGCATTAGATATGATCTAATAAAAGACACAACAAGGCTATCTATATGACAGTTAGTAGAACTGTTTGACAGTTAGTGTGTATCTTATAAATAGTATTCATCTTTCGTAAATGATGATTCCTTTCTCGAAAGAGATATTGATTAGAATGTCTAATCAATCTTATGTATCATATGATGATGACATAATGAATACTTTATAATGTACGATTAAAGATATCGATTTAATCGTAATTGTTACGAGTTATTTTGATACCATATAGACCATAAGATGGATCTTGAAACATGTTCTTTGTGATCTTTGAGATATTAAGAACGAGTTTCTAATTCATGGAGCATACAATCTGCAACCATTAGGGTCTTATTAGTTTTGAGACTAATTATGACGTTAGACAATCTATGTCATAAGGAGTCAGAAAAGATGCAGTGAGAGTGTCACAAGGATTCTACTTTTTCAGTGGAATTAGATGCAACTTATGAAGTATTGACTTATGAAGTTGCATAGTGACCTTATAGATGAGAAGATTTCATATTGGCATTAGGCTTGCGGTTGTCTACATAGTATTTTGGATTTGATCCACAAATACTTGGACAACTCAGTAGCTGTAGCACAATATTAATGTCGCATATGAGTCATATTAATTTATAACTTAGGTTATACAAAAATATGAATGATGCTGCCTAAGGAAATAATTGGGTTTGTTTGACAAACTCAATATGTCATAGCAGACCTGCTTCTTGTTGCCTACCTCTTGAGTGCTAGGTGAGTTCTTGAGGGCCATGTGCATTCGATACACATTGAGATGTGTATATGATACCGTGGATTGGCACTAGAGCAAGTGGGGGGAATTGTAGGGGTTGGTGCTCAGAGCGCCAATCAGGACCGTATTTATGTTTGATTCATGAATACGAAAATCCCATTTTTTCCATAATATTACTTCCTTAGTGGTTGCACCTCTTATTTTTATATACGTATTCGATCTAATTACTATTAGATTGAAACTAAATCTGATTTAGTGATATGTATATATTAGACAAAGACCCGATAATATATAATGTAGTGTGCAGTTACAAAGTAGTTTGTAGTTGACATTTGGAAGTGTCACTGCTAGAAATATATTATCAAATAAAGTTTCTGGTCAAGATTTACTAACACGGGTCGGTTAGTTAAATCTGTTGAGACCAGTACATGTCGTATATCGTGACTTGGTCCTATGGTTTATCCCAATGAACCATGAGTCTTGGGAGACTCGTATAGACGTGTAGGTGTTTATAGTGGATAAACATTGAACGACTCACCGAAGATTCTTAATGAATGATACACCAACGTCAATAAAAATCTTCTCGGGTTGAGTAGCATAGTGGTTCTTCGACTTGAGATACCATTGTGGATGTATGAGACATCCTCCACACTTAGAAGACAGTCACGTCATCGATCTATTTAGATCAGACCTCCGCCTGTTCGTTGGGTGTGGAACGATCCTCATGATATCCTATGTGTGTCAAGATAAGATCCGTCAGTTCTGTGTAAAGAGCATAGGTAGTCCAAATATGATTAGAAATCTGTTAAATTTATGGCCATTGTATACTTCGGAAGTAAGTTCCGGATGTTATTTAGAGATTGCTAATAGATACGTTGACATGATTACACCTATAGAGATTTGACGTTTATATCAATATCTCTGGCATAATCCGGATACTTGTGACGGAGGGATTATACGTATGCAATGACCTCAACCTGTATGATTCAGCTGTTGGTTTCTATTAAGGTCCCGGATCGATTATAAGCATGAAAAACATTGCGAATACATATCGACGAAGTTGCGGAATACTCACATCGATCGGTTGAGTCGATTTGAAGGCGAATCAAGGCCAAAAACCCACTGTTATTCACGCCCAAACTGCAGCAGTCCACTGCCTTCAAAAACAGAAATTTGAGATGACAAACGGAGCTCCAAGATTGCGTCAAACGAATCCCGACTCATGGGTGAACCTCTCTACCACCTTCGCATATCTCGTAGTGTGCTAGCACTTGCGGTTTTTGCCACAAAAACCCAACTCTTGCCTCCCTTGAAGCTCACGGCAGTGAGCTGTGAAGAAGAAAGAAAAACAGCCCCTTGGGCGTGTATGGATGGAGAGAAAAGGAGGAGAAGTGTTATGGTTAAGTTGATAAATGAATTACCAAAATGCTTTATATATTTTTCCAAAAAATAATAAGCATTTACCATTTTATTTATCAAATAAAATCAAATGGAAATGGCATCTCAACCACCAACACTATTCCAACAAAACACATCAACTATTCATTTCACTTTATCAAAGTGACATGTAGTCATTCAATCAATCAATCACATCAATCAATCACATCACTCAAAGTGACATTTGATTTGACGCTTGATGTGACGAATGATTTGACGCTTGATGTGACTTGCGTCGCCGCACTCGAATTCGAAATACGAATGCGCTCGCAATCACACTCGGGCTTGGGTTCGTTAATTCCAAATTAACGGTTTTTCAGTCGCGTCGTAATTAGATGATTACGCCTAGCGAATTCACTATTCACGTCGCTAACGAATTAATTCTTAATTAATTCGTTCGCCCGAATTAAAATCCAATTTCAATTTCGCGTCGAAATCTAATTTCGTTTAATATATCGAATATATTAATTTATCGATTAATTCCAAATTAATCGTTATCTCTCTCTAGACGATATTTTATCCTAGATAAAATATCTCGGTAATTAATCCTAGATTAATTTTCTCTCTCTTCTATATAATCCCAGATTATTTAAGAGTGCGAGTCATACGTCATCGGTGGATTATTGGGAAGCGACCCATGAGATCCCCGGATAATTCGGCAGTAAATACGGTCGTCGGAATATCCGAATCACGTACGTACCAAGTACTACGTTCTACCGATTTACGAGACAAGATCGGCTTCTAGCAAAGCATGAAGTCTATCGAATTCTCCGGTCATATTCTCTAAGAATATTTAAGATCTATATCAAGCGTAGTATACCAAGTATCGTGTATATCGGCCCAGTATCGGATAGTCACGTGCTAGGGCTGGGGCTGGATAAGTGTCTGCCCCGTCCGAAGCACATATCGGATGTCTGGTAACTAGTCTCTATAATCGGATATACATGACCTTGTCATAATATCCCGATGGCCGGCCAGCACTTAAGAGCACTAATACCGTATCCTGCGTGACATCATCTCCACTATGACTGGAGTGATACTTCCGTCTTGACATCACACCCAATACTCTACGATTCTCAATATACCCAGAATTGGCGTACACAGAACCGGTTAGACACCTGGACGACCTCAACTAAAGCATATTGATTGTCGTAAGCATTAGCGGTGCAAGTCTCAGGTTAAGACCATACACACCTACCCTGATGTCGGACTCCCATAGACACATAGTCATAATACCAATGGGATTCCGAGGGGTCTATCCAGAGCGAAGCTGTTTCCCGTACCATCGGTGAAACACAACCTCCTATCGCACTTGCATGAGTATCCAATACCCAAATATATGAGAACTATGCCGTTGTGCCCTCACAACGCGCACAAGTGCAATACTAGCCTATTCCGCATTATCGATGTCCAGTCTCGATAATACTTCGGCTAGGGATATTTAATGATTAATCCTTCGTGGACTGATACTGTCTCATATCATCTCAATCCGGGAACTAATCATAGGGACCTCTCTTCATTTATATATATAAGGTGATCTAATCACAAATGATGAGAGTGCAATTTCCTTGTCACATAGTTAATTTGTACAACAACACTATGATCTGTACAAATAGTGACGCTATGGGTCATATTATCCAACAATCTCCCACTTGGCACATAGCCAGTCACTCAAGTGTCGAACACCCGAACTATGTACGGTTCGCTCAAATTGCTGAGAAAAGGTTTTCTTCAGCGGATTTCCATGATTATCGTCTGACGCGATTTATACGATCATCACATCGCCACGATGTATGATCCGAACGAATCAGATGATATAGAAGTATATATCTGGATCGTCGATGAGACCTTTAATTCTTTAGCCTTGTGCTGACGCTTAGCTCAGCTGCTAACAGAACTATATCTAATCTAATTAGATTTATTATCGACCCAAATGGCTTCTATTGCTGCCTCAGCTGCAGCAATAATCCGCATTTGTTGTTTATTCGGCAACAGTATCTTGCTCGGAAGATTTCCAGCTCACTGTCCCGTTATTCAAACTTTATAGTACCGCAGTATTTAACTGTTTGGAAACTTGCGGTAGTGATCCCAGTCACTTCAAGTTCTCTTTCTCCATAGTTTAAGACAACATCTTTAGTTCTCTAAGATACTAACAGATGTCCTTAACTTCAATCCAGTGACTATCACTTGGATTGACTCGATTGTGACTCCATATGCTCAAAGCGTATGAGACACCATATCAAGTACATTTTAAATGTACAATTTCCCAGAGAGTGTTAACAACTCCAAATCTATCTCAATAGATCCTTATTCCTTGAATAAAGGTTGTTACTCTCCAGAATTCTACGAAGAATTTCTATGAAAGCCAAGCTTTCACCAATTGCTTTATGGGAATTTCCTTGTCAGTGCGCTCCCTCTAACCTCCTTATATACACAAGAATCATTTCGTTTAGAATCAAATCATTAACCATTATGATTATTTCAAAACGACAGTTCCAAGAACCTTATGCTTGCTTCAATCCAAACATGGATCGAATAACCCGCAAACCTTGTTTGTCAGTTATACAAAATCGTCAGGATGTTGTAAGCATCCTCCAAGAGGTTTCCTTTTCAGGAAAGCGATTTTGATCTTTAACTGACACATTTCATAAATGAAATATGCAGTATCTACAAGCATCTTCAAAATGGATTTACCATGGCAACAGGTAAAAGGTTGAACCGTAATCAACACAATGTTGATAACGATACCTTTCCGTCAAAAGCCTAGCTTTATACGTTGGTATGTTGCCATCCATGTATGTCTTCCTTGAAGACGTTTACTGTACCAATAGGCATAATGCCTTGCGGTACAACAACTAGTATCCAAAATAATTGTTATACATGGAATCCATTTCGGACTCATGGCACTTTGCCATAATAGGGAGTCGATACCTTGTATCACTTCCTCGTACGTAGTCGATTGGTATACCTCCATAAGATTTACATCTTTAAGGGGTTACATCAGAAACCCATACCCCAGGTTGTTTCCTGATTTTCTCCGATCTACGCGGTTCTTGTGTATTTGAAGATTAATGGTTTAGTTTCATCCTTGATGAACTATTTATGTTCCATTACGGACTTCGTGCCTTGAATAGTATTACTCCGATTTTCATCGAGTATCACTATCCTCCTACTGACCACTGCATATCGGTGTTCCTCTTAGGAAAACCGCATGGTGAGCAACAATTACATTGTTCTCTTGTGAGATATATAAGTACTATACTTATGGTTTTCCCAAGGATAACCTATAATTGGCACTTATCCAATTTGGGTTCTTAGTTTGGTATCATCCAAACGTTATGCCCGGCATACCCAAATTATTAGGAATGAGAAACCCTGTTTCTTTCCTGTTCATATCCTATATGAAATCTGTCAAACAGATATATATGGAACCTTATTCTAATATTTTTTTTGCACTGTTAATACATATCCTGTTGAAGGAAATGATAACTCAGAGCGACTCGTGATAAACCTTATCATGTCCAACAAAATTTGGTTTTCGTTCGGACACACCGTCTAACTGACGTGTCTCGATAGGAGTCCTCATCTGAAAGAATACCATACTCTTTCATGTATGTTTGAAACTTACTGCTTAAGTATTTTCATTACGGTCTTACCGTGACGACATAATACTATAGTCGATCTGTTTATCTACTTCGTGTCAAAACTCTAAAAAGTTTCCGATCTGTGTTCTTCAAAAGAAACACATAACCATAACGTGATGCCACATCCGTTAAGGTCACGAAATATTCATGTTCACATCTAGCCTAGCTAGATATGGG
This sequence comes from Zanthoxylum bungeanum, assembly GCA_019454045.1. Classification (NCBI taxonomy): domain Eukaryota; kingdom Viridiplantae; phylum Streptophyta; class Magnoliopsida; order Sapindales; family Rutaceae; genus Zanthoxylum; species Zanthoxylum bungeanum. The sequence goes on from SKCR01034425.1 coordinate 101,949, forward strand.
CCCACTAACTTCACCATGAATAGGGCTAACAGATCGATGGCATTTTCACTATTACCAAGTAAATAGTGTTTTAGGTACTTTACCTAATAAACTAGATTCATAGACTTTATTTGAATAGTCAAATTAGTCCTAGTACCCACTCTTCAAAAGTGTGGATATACGAGTCTTATTTAATTGTGTCCCAGACAACAATGCCACAAATAAGTCTCTACTTGATCAAATCAATTTGAGCTATTTATTTGTCATTTTATATGTTTTGAGATTTTAATTATATTCAAAATATAAATTCTGTTATTCACATCTAATGTGTTTATCTCAGTATCATCTTTATATAATGAAACACTTAGTGTTCTAGAATATAAAGGTTTATCCACAATGGATTAAACAATGATATAGAGATAATGTCTCTAGTCAAACTAGTTACATTATAACAGTTCCTAATTTAAGTACACACCAGAAAGGTAGTTCCTAAACTTAGGTATCTACGGTCGAAACAGCGACTTTCGTCCCGTTTCCGATTCGCAGAGCAATCTCAGCTTGAAGTCAGTATCCTGCTCAAAGCAGATTCTGAACATCAATACATATATTTTATGTACCACACTAAGTATTTAAAATCTAATTTCAATACTAGTAGTGAACATAACTTTGACAATCATTTTTAAAGTAAGAGCCTTGCCCTTTCTTTAATTCCTTCATGTCTGCCATATCCAAATGGTAGTCACTTTGGGATATGTCAATTATCCTTTTCAATATTTCAAGAACCTTAGGCCAAGCCTTGGGTTTTTAGAATATCGAAACGATGTGCACCTTGTGCAACACGCCCAATTGCAAACTTTGACTTTTCACCTCTAGAATAGTCAATTAATTCTCCAAGAATTATTTATTGCAATTTTAATACTTATTAAATCTAAACATAGATTTATGACAAGTATATTAAATTAAGCATTAAAGTCATCATCACATAAATCTTCCAAAGATTTTATGCTCTACTATTTGCTTAATTATGGGCTTAAGGTATAATAAGTTATTTTATCAAATAAAGTAACCTATTATTTATTCCCAATTTGAAAATTAAATCATTTAAAATATTTTAATCCAAGATTATATTTTAAATATCCAACTTTTCAATTTTATCTTGATTACAATAGTCCAACTATTTAATCAACGATTAGTGGTACTATATATATTATAATGATTATAATAGTCCAACTATATAATCAAATATAATCCAAATTAATTAACCTCAATTACATTGATTACTATAATCCAATTATAAAATCAACTGTAAACTGAAATTAATTAATTCAATATATTGATTAATATAATCCAATTATATATAATCAAGTATAATACAGTCCAACTGTTTTATTAAAACAACATTAAATATTAGTCCAACTAATACTTTTAATATATGACGAGTGATATTTGTTTGAGCGCGTATGGCGAGTAATTGAACGAATATTGCAAATTCAATTCTTGCCTCCCACTATTTTTCATCGAGCCTCTAACCCTCTGTCGAGTACTCGAGAAACCGTGTTTCCTAGTGGGCTAGGATCCCGTTAAATATCACACAATCTTGACTTTGGCCAACAAATTGTATGATAATTAACTAGGTAGATCTCTAAGATCAATTGGATCTCATCCAACTCCTAGATCCGGTAGGTGGACATCCAAGTCCGAAACATATATCTTATATATGCCTATATATCCAATATATAGCCTAACCTTTTTCCTCTGAATCAACTAGGCCTTGGCTTTGGCACAACAAACCTAGTGATCCCAGTCAAGCGTGGACCCATTGACCATGGAAGCTTCGTAATCAATGTCGATGGACAAGAAGTGGTATTGACTTTGGCCAACAAACCACAACTTGGACAAGACACCAATATAGAACAAAACTTCATGATTCAAGCACATCTTCGACGGACAAGGGCTTGACTTTGGCCAACAACCCATGCCAATCTAGGATCTCGAGCAAGAATCACTCAATGGAAGGAAAAGACGCATGATATTCGATGAGGGCTTTTCGCGTGCAAATTGGCTACCAATTTCATTATCTTTGTTAAGGTCTCATCATCATACACCCTTAAACATGCATTCTAAATACATAATAAAGCGAGTATGAAAATAAATAATAATGATATGCGGATGGATACTTTACATTGATCCTAGATCAAATCTCTCCCTTTCTCACTCAAGCTAGCACTTGTATTACTTCTACCCGTTACACTACACTTCTAAAGAAACCTCATTTATATTGAGGGGAATAGGTGAGAAGAGAATACAAAGAGAATAAAGGTGATAAGGCTGGACACGCAGGTCCAATTTAATAAATCGAATTTATTACAACAATTTCCAAAATTGCCTCACCCGACTAATATCCATCCGATATACATTATTCATTCATCACAACCACGTATTCACACAAAAGCATGCTATCAATAAATCTAATCAAATTAATTAATCTGATAATTATGTGATCATCCAATGTTCAAACAACGATTTGATTTTGCTCGAGTCAAACTCGTTTTTGCGAATAAGTACTCAAAGTACGAATTCTTGAATTAAATTAAACTACATCATTAAATCCAATTTAACATGTATTTAATACTAATTCACTATTCAATTCCAAATTAAATATTACACTTTATTTAATAAACCTTTAACGACTTAAATTCCAAATTTAATCGCGTCGGGACTCAAAGCCCGATTAACGTCCAACGTCAATTCAATTCAAGTCTAATGGGCTTTAATTAATTTCTTTAAGGCGTGGGCTTCGGCAACCAAAGCCCAATCAAGGAGTAACCCCATAAGCCTAGAAATCAATTTAGGCCCATTAGGCCCAATTAAACTTTAAAGGTTTATAAGTCGCATTTGGGCTTAACGGAAGTGGCTTTGGGCCCAATTGGATCCAATCCATTTGGCCTAAATCCAACTTTGTACAACAAAGCCCAATAAGCCCATTTACAACATAATAAGCCCAAATCCAATTTAAGGCCTAAATAACTAAATTACATGAATCCAATTCCGCAATTTAATTACTTAAAGTGCATTACATGATTAATCACCCAAATCAATATTTCCAAAACATGAAATTAGTCCAATTAGTCATGCTCATTATCATCATCACATGTCCAACACATAAATGAAAAAATCAAACCCATTACATGCTTTTAAGCTCTCGGCCAGGAGGGATTTTGTGTCCGATTTGGTTTCAATCCAATCGAACCCACAATCGACATTAAATCACCATCCAATTTGATTTCATACACATCCAATGTCACAAAATCAAAATTACCAAGACTTTATTAAGGCATAATCAATTCGGCCAAGGGGAAAAATTAGGGATTTATGTTCAATTCAAAATTCAATCCAATTGACCTTAAATTAACATCATCCTTAATGATTCTAATTCATCTAATGAATCAAAATCAAAAAATTCCAAGAATTAAAATTTTATCCTCACATTCGGCCAACATCAATATTTTGGGGAAAATTATTCCAAATCAATTTTCAACAAATTGGTCCAACCAAAATGCAATTCAACATGTTATAAGCATACTTAAACAATCAATTCATTCAAATCATGCTCAACACACATTTACCCAATTTTAAGCCCTAAAATTTTCATGCTCAAACCTAGGCTCTTGATGCCATTGTTGGTTTCTATTAAGGTCCCGGATCGATTATAAGCATGAAAAACATTGCGAATACATATCGACGAAGTTGCGGAATACTCACATCGATCAGTTGAGTCGATTTGAAGGCGAATCAAGGCCAAAAACCCACTGTTATTCACGCCCAAACTGCAGCAGTCCACTGCCTTCAAAAACAGAAATTTGAGATGACAAACGGAGCTCCAAGATTGCGTCAAACGAATCCCGACTCATTGGTGAACCTCCCTACCACCTTCGCATATCTCGTAGTGTGCTAGCACTTCCGGTTTTTGCCACAAAAACCCAACTCTTGCCTCCCATGAAGCTCACGGCAGTGAGCTGTGAAGAAGAAAGAAAAACAGCCCCTTGGGCGTGTATGGATGGAGAGAAAAGGAGGAGAAGTGTTATGGTTAAGTTGATAAATGAATTACCAAAATGCTTTATATATTTTTCCAAAAAATAATAAGCATTTACCATTTTATTTATCAAATAAAATCAAATGGAAATGGCATCTCAACCACCAACACTATTCCACCAAAACACATCAACTATTCATTTCACTTTATCAAAGTGACATGTAGTCATTCAATCAATCAATCACATCAATCAATCACATCACTCAAAGTGACATTTGATTTGACGCTTGATGTGACGAATGATTTGACGCTTGATGTGACTTGCGTCACCGCACTCGATTTCGAAATACGAATGTGCTCGCAATCACACTCGGGCTCGGGTTCGTTAATTCCAAATTAACGGTTTTTCCGTCGCGTCGTAATTAGATGATTACGCCTAGCGAATTCACTATTCACGTCGCTAACAAATTAATTCTAAATTAATTCGTTCGCCCGAATTAAAATCCAATTTCAATTTCGCGTCGAAATCCAATTTCGTTTAATATATCGAATATATTAATTTATCGATTAATTCCAAATTAATCGTTATCTCTCTCTAGATGATATTTTATCCTAGATAAAATATCTCGGTAATTAATCCTAGATTAATTTTCTCTCTTCTATATAATCCCAGATTATTTAAGAGTGCGAGTCATACGTCATCGTTGGATTATTGGGAAGCGACCCATGAGATCCCCGGATAATTCGGCAGTAAATACGGTCGTCGGAATATCCGAATCACGTACGTACCAAGTACTACGTTCTACCGATTTACGAGACAAGATCGGCTTCTAGCAAAGCATGAAGTCTATCGAATTCTCCGGTCATATTCTCTAAGAATATTTAAGATCTATATCAAGCGTAGTATACCAAGTATCGTGTATATCGGCCCAGTATCGGATAGTCACGTGCTAGGGCTGGGGCTGGATAAGTGTCTGCCCCGTCCGAAGCACATATCGGATGTCTGGTAACTAGTCTCTATAATCGGATATACATGACCTTGTCATAATATCCCGATGGCCGGCCAGCACTTAAGAGCACTAATACCGTATCCTACGTGACATCATCTCCACTATGACTGGATTGATACTTCCGTCTTGACATCACACCCAATACTCTACGATTCTCAATATACCCAGAATTGGCGTACATAGAACCGGTTAGAGTCCTGGACGACCTCAACTAAAGCATATTGATTGTCGTAAGCATTAGCGGTGCAAGTCTCAGGTTAAGACCATACACACCTACCCTGATGTCGGACTCCCATAGACACATAGTCATAATACCAATGGGATTCCGAGGGGTCTATCCAGAGCGAAGCTGTTTCCCGTACCATCGGTGAAACACAACCTCCTATCGCACTTGCATGAGTATCCAATACCCAAATATATGAGAACTATGCCGTTGTGCCCTCACAACGCGCACAAGTGCAATACTAACCTATTCCGCATTATCGATGTCCAGTCTCGATAATACTTCGGCTAGGGATATTTAATGATTAATCCTTCGTGGACTGATACTGTTTCATATCATCTCAATCCAGGAACTAATCATAGGGACCTCTCTTCATTTATATATCTAAGGTGATCTAATCACAAATGATGAGAGTGCAATTTCCTTGTCACAGAGTTAATTTGTACAACAACACTATGATCTGTACAAATAGTGACGCTATGGGTCATATTATCCAACATCAGCTAGTTTACCCGT
>SKCR01034426.1:0-47762 GCA_019454045.1 Zanthoxylum bungeanum
TTGAATTTATCCAGTATCAATATACAACAGGTATGGATAATAATCCTATAACTACACCATCACAACTTTGGCATGATCTCGGATGCACTTATAGAAAAATACCTATAAACCGTACTGACAAGACTGACCAAGAAACATGTATCCAATACACATTACTTTACAGACATATTTAAAAGCGGGAATTTTCCTACGGAAGCTATACTCTACATCCAATGCAGAATTTTAATCTAAATCATTTTCTAAAAATTTCAATTCTACTTTAGAAAACATAACCCGCTCTGATACCATTTTTGTTGGGGTTTTGGGTGATAGGCGCAGCGGAAGCGCGGGTTCGGGCGAAATCATAATTTAAAACTTTTTTAAATTTCTGAATAAATTATTCAATATCTAATATGAATAATTTATTCATATTTCATCTAAACCTATTTATTCAATATCAAATATTGACATAAATAAGGTTTAAACTTCGTGAAACTTTTACGAAAACCGTTTTTCTAAAAAAATGACGCAAAACACATTTTCAACTGAACCGACCACCCGACTTATGGGGACTGCCCATGTCAGCCCCAATAGTGTCAGGGAAGTTCATGGGCTGCCCGAACAGTAACAGATTCACTGTTTGGATAGTCGTCACCCGGTTGGCTCAAAATCCACCCGGTAACACTGTTTTTGGTCGTTTTCACTTATTTCAACTCGGAAACACTTTCAGGAAATTGTTCCAACACCCAAAATACATCCAAAATATTCAAAAAAAAAAAAACATATTTTTCATCAAAAAAATCAGCAAACTTCCACGTCTGATCCATAAACCAATTTTTTTCAAATTTCATGTTTTAAATTCAATTTTCAAGATTAATCTAATTAATCAAAAACACCAAATCAAAGTCACCACATATGAACAACCCAAGAATAATTATAGATACCATAAGAGTGGTCATAACACTATAGAATAACAACTCTTCATCAAATGAATAAATTGGAAACTTATTACACTAATTCCATCCAATTCACTTCACACATGTATCTATACTTCCATATCCATCCATCACGACCAAAAGCCCCAAATTTATGAAAAAGAAGAAACCCTAGGATCTCATAAGATAATCAAGAAACATGAAACAAAATTTCTAAGCTAAGGTATTTGAAGGATTACCTTTAATCTTTTAATTCCTTAACCTTTTTTTCTTGATTTTCTTCTTTCTCTTCCTTGAATCATCAAACATGACTGGGAGAGTGTTTTTGGGTTAATTTTTGGCCATGGCTGATTCAAAATGAAGAAAATAAAATTTTCAAAATAAAAGGAAGACCAAAACCGACTTTTAGGGGTATTTGAGTCATTTTTCAAATTTAATCCAATTAAATAAATCAAACTTTATGATAGCAAATCATATTTGCCCACATAAATTTTAATTAAATCATGCCATGTGTCACCAATAATAATTAAACATTTTTCATAACAATTATGAAAAAGTTTATCAATTAATTATTCAAATATTTAACATTTAATGTAATGGATTAGATTAGAGCCACGAGCTTAGTTGATCACAGTTGTCTGAGTTTTGGTTCGCAAACACAGATGCACAACATCTGACATCTTGGGGAGATGAAGTAAAAAGAGTATTTGATGGATGTGAAGGGCGTTTAAGGAAGACCATTATGCCTTCACATCTTCCTAGGGAAGATTCATAAACCATATGAAAACTTTTCAGTTAGCGATGAAAGAAAGAAAATTATTATGAAAAGGGAATCTTTGGCAATATGTGTAGCAATATGACCTGATAAGTATAGCTATATGAGAATTTACAAGAAGCCAAAATCCGAGAAAATTGGCTTGATCTGTACCACCATCGTTTTTACATTTCCCAACATCAACTAACCAACTCGTTGATACCGAGAACTATGGGTCAGGTGTTGATAGTGATTTTTCACCTCGAGAAAGTTCAAATAATGATGAGGGTTGAAATGAGATTTTTACTTGGCCAAAAGAGGATGATGAAGGTCCAATGGCCTAGAGAGGATGAAGTCAGACAGAGAGATCCGACCCTACTATACAGAAGAGTTATCGCGAGGCCAAATTCTGTTGATGATGAAGAAAGTGGGGACACCGACCCGACCTAAAGAGGAAATGTTAGATTGGCAGTATTTGAATGTTTATGGAAGCCGACCTAAGATGGTCTATGCTACTAACCTGACCTGATTTAGGAAGTCAGAGGAAGTCTGACCAAACATCATTCACCTCGGTATGCCGACCCCTGGATATTTTATACTTGAAGGCATATGATGTATGCCCTACTTTGAAGTTTGAGCTTCCAGAAGGTTGTTGTGACGGGAGTTAGTCAACAGCTCTCCTTAGGAAGAGACCCTGCTAGACGGAACAGTATTGGGTAGTTGAATTGTTGGTTGTCACATCAACAAAGTGTGCAACATTGGCTAAAAGATTGAAGTGATAGATTTCTATTGAATAGTTGGGGAAAATGAGCATGGGCTAGGATGGCCTGATGGTGACGGCTGACGTCATTGGTTGGTGGAATAGCAGATTTTGGAAGCCTATATAAAGAGGATTGAGATTCATATTCAAGGGTTAGCATTTTTCGCGTCTCATTACTTGTAAAAAAAGAGCTTCTAAACTAGTGATAGAGAGAGAAAGCTGGTCAGTTCATGATCACTTTAGAGATTTATACTGGACTTATCATAAGACTAGAGATGTTTAATTTATAATCTTATTTTCATTCCTCACTTATAGCTCGAGTTGGTCTCAACCCCGAGCAGGTAAAAAAAGATATACCCCATTTTTACTCATGTGGAAGTAGGTTGGACCCACTCTCTGCCGAACCACGTTAATCCATATCTCCGTGATTTTCCTGTCTACTTACTAAGTTTGTTTTGGTTTCCTAATAACCAAATAAATTCACTGCTGATTGAGATTTATTTAAGGAGTTGACTTCACAAATTGCTCTTGGAGCGAAAAACAGCCGAAGGAAATGAATGTTTAGGGTTTGAATGAATCTGTATGAAGAGCTAAGGGAACAAATGGACTGATGCTAAAGATTGAAATGAATGCTGAAAAACTTATGAGTGCTCCGGTTTTCAAAGGAGACGGCTGTGATATTTTGATTTTGTTTGAGCTAGGGTTTCAATTATTTGGATTTTAAAATTAAAAAATTAATTTAAATATATTTATTATACATAAAGTTAAGAAAAAAATATTAAATATATTTTTGGTACAGTGGAAACTTATTTAGATATGTGTTTTTGTATCCAAGTCGCAGGTTCGAAACATGGTAGTGTTTAATTTCTTATAATGTTATTTTTAAAATATATATATATATATATATTATATATATATATATATATATATTATATATATATATATATGATAGATTATATTTTATCATAAATCTCATAAAGTTTGTGACAGATTAAATTTCTATCATAAAACTGTCACAATAATTCGTGATAGAATATATTTTATCATAAGTTTGTCATAAAATTCGTGATAGCCTTTCACAAACTTTTGTGATGGACAAAATTCAATCATAAGTGTATCATAAATTTTCTAATAGAAAAAATTATGTTATTAGTCTATCAGATATGTGATAAAAAGATTTTTTCAAGAAACTGTCATGAATTATCTCTTTAAAAAAAAGTTTGTTTTCATGTAGTGATAGAATAACTACAAAAATTATTATTAATGAATATTAGATTTTAAGTTATTGAATAGAAGAATTTTATCCAGTTACCCTATTTCTCTGCTATTGTTCCCTGTATCATGGCCAAGGACAAATTAGAATCTCTCATTGAAAATGAATGATTTGTATATGATTAATACACACAATGGAAAAAAAGAGAGAATTGTTTGACCGCATAGTGGAGAAAGAGAGGGATGGCATTACTCATGTTGGGATAACGTGGACAGAGAGCGGATAGCAGGTTTGAAGAAATTGATTGGGTGGCGGAGAGATAGGAATGCGGAAGAGGACATGGTCATATCACGTGGGCTGATGTAGGGTATTTTAAGAAATAAACAAATAGAGGAGTGTCATTAGTATTTTAGTGGAGTGTCAAAAGCTTGACTCATCAAAGACTATCCCACCCCTCGCACTCGAGTAAATCTTTGGTGCAACAGTGGTATGGATGACGTGGTACCACCAACCAATTAAAAAATAACATGTTTAATTTTCTTCCTATTTTTTAGTTGTTTTTTTTTTGACTTTTTAGCACGCGTGGCAAATGATGATTGACTTGTTGCATGGATGACGTGGTACCACTGTTGCACCAAAGATTTTCTCCTCGCACTCACGTCAGTCCTAACGATCATCTCGATAGGTGTATACACACCCAAAAAATACACATTAGGCATAAAAAAAATCATTTTTTGATTTAATATTTTTATTTGGGTATTTGAGTGTCGGTGAAAACCCCACCGCCAAATCATCTTTTCCGGACTTAAGCTGGTTAAGTAAAATCCCGGCTGTCACATACTCTTACAAAAAACGCACTCCCTGAAATCGAATCTAGGACCTCAAAGTTTGATATAGAATTTTACACAATCAAGCCATGTCCCTTAGGGATTTATTTCTCCTATACATGTATATGTATGTATTTTATAACTTTGTAGCCGACATGGAGATAGCAACGCTCACCATCACTTCGTAAGAAACCAAGCGTGGCTACCAAATTAATTCATTATATGCCCAAATCTAAAACATCCAAACACATCTCTTTCTCTGATCTATTGGCCACTCCATTTTTTCACCAAACCCCACAATCCCAATCCACGGCCACCTTTATCTCTCTCGTGGTCCGAAATCAAAAATCTATTAAATTTGTTAGAAATTGAATTGAATAATCTTTGTATTTTAATTTAATGGTAATTACAATGTAATAGCTTTTATGAATGCAATACAAGAAACCAATAATATAAAAGAAAAATCTAAATATGTACAGTAATAATAGAAATCGAAATCTTTCTAAAATAGAGAATTATAATAGGAAATTGATATTATAATTGCCATTTTAATATAATATATTTAATACCCCCCTCAAATTCAAGCTGGTGGAAGGGAAACAAGCTTGAGTTTGGAAATCAACTCACGAAAGTGCCCTGAAAGTTGAGGTTTGGTAAAGAGATCAGCAGGTTGCTATGCAGAGAGAATTTCACGAAGTCGGACAGTGCCTTGACTGATATGTTGATGAACAAAGTGACAATCGATTTCGATGTGTTTCGTACGCTCATAATAGACATTATTATGCGCGACGTAAATGACATTTTTGTTGTCACAATGGAGATGGGTAGCATGGGAATGAGGAACACCCATATCACCGAGAAGCCAGCGAAGCCAAATGATTTCTTGAGTAGTATCAGCAATCGCACGATATTCAGTACTGGAGCGAGAAACAACCGATTATTTCTTGCTACGCCAAGAAATAGGAGAGTTTCATAAGAAGATGCAGAGACCAATTGTAGACTTTCAATCAGAAGCGTACTTACCCTGAAATAGATAATATCCAATCTGATCAGAGAGCACCTCAAGACCAAAAAAATAATTGAGAGTACTAAGATCGTTCATCTCAAAGTGGTATTGACGTGCATATCATCCCACTTGATAATCATATCATCCACATAAAAAAAAAAGAATAATAATAGGGTCATGATCTGTCTACCAAATAAAACTACAGAATCATAAGCACTGAAAGTGAACTCAAGTTGATGAATAATGGTGCTGAATTTCTCAAACCATACACGAGAAGCTTGTTTAAGACCATATAATGCCCGATGAAGTTTACAGACTTTATGGGGAGGATGAGGGTAGCCAAGTGGGGCTTCATGTAAACCTCTTCAGAGATGTGACCATTAAGAAATGTGTTTTTCATAATCATTTTAAATAATGCTATCTGACGAGAGGCGGCAACAACTAGGAGGCGGTTAACTAAAGTCGTAACATGAGAAAAAAAAAATTTCATAATGAATCCCTGACCGGCGTAAACACACACGTATAACGCAAGCGCACGTATCGTTCAAGTAGTATAAAAATATCGATCCCATGAGGACTTACTTCCTAATGTTGTTATTAATTATTGAATCTATTTATTTACAAATATCTAATTAAAGGGAGAATAGAATTGATTGCTTGATTGATTTGGTTGATTGTAGATTTGCTAAATAAATAAATAAAAAGATAAAAGAAAATACTAAGGAAAATATCAGATAAAAAGATATAAGGTTGTGAATTCTTTAATATCATTTAAAAGATGAAGTGATTATTTTATGTTTGTGTAATAAATCAGTTTACTAACCTGGAACACTAAATTATGTAAAAGCCTCTTCCGATGGTCAACTACAAATACCCAGTATAACTCAATTGAACCATATTCCTATGTCAACCACATTACCTGGATTCATTAAGTCTAAGTTCCAATTATGATTACCCCCGCCCGACAGGTATATTCCTATCCTGTAAGGAAATCTATTAAAGGGTTATCTATCCTCAAGGAAGATTGTGGGCTATTAAGTCTAAGGCTGAAACCTAAAATCCCTATGTCTAGTTCATTTTAGATTTACCATATCAATCTTATTGGTGATCAGACAACAAGAAGCATTAAGCTTAAGACTTATAAATAAACCTTTAAATTACCCAACTATAAAATAATCCCTTATAAACCGGTGATATTTAAAGTCATCACAACCCCTAATTAACTAACACATAACTAGGACTATAAAAAAAAATACAAAATAAAAATACTGAAAAGTAAAATAAAGTAAAATAAAATGCTAAGGTAAAAGGAATTACTTTTACTACTACTAATTTAGATATCTCCCATAAAATAATATATAAACTTGTGTTAAATTTACCAACCGACCAGTATGGCGGTATCCAGATTAAGTCAAATTAAGTCCAACCAGCCATTAAGGCGGAACCAAAAATAAATTTACCAACCGACCAGTCTGGCGGTATCCTTGATTAGTCAGGTTTAAACTAGATTAAAATTACATTACCAACCGACCAATATAGCGGTATTCCTTATTAAGTCATATTTTAAATAGTGAATATATTATTTTTAAGGGAGATTAATCTAAATAGTAACAGTAAAAGAATTACCTTTCACCCTAGCTGAAAAAGTTACTTCAACATGGTGAATAGTAAAAACTGTAAAAAGTAAAAAGTAAAAATAAATTACTATTATTATAAAAAGTAATTAAAATTATTTACAAAACTAAAAATAAATAAAAAAAAAAATAAATAAAAATTCTAGAGAGAGAAACTCTCTCAAGAGAGAGAAATCAAGAGAGAGAGAGGTGTACAAAATTCTGAAATTTCGCGCAGTATTTATAGAAATATTTTTCACTGTTCGGGCGTCGCGACTCCAAGTATCTCAGCGTCGCGACGCTGGATTTGTCGACGTGGCACGCTGAGGAGACGACACGTAGCAAGGCGGCTGACTGTTCACGCGACACGTGTCAAGGCGGCTAATTCTCACTTATTGTGATGACGTCATGATGACGTCATGCTGACGCGGCGATGACGTGGCATGACGTGGCGTGGCGGCTAACTGTTCACTGTCGGCACAATAGGATTGCGACACGTGGCGACACGTGTCAAGTTGTGATTGGCTGAGGCTGACGTGGCAAGTTGACTCGGTTGACCTGCTGACGTGGCTGATGATGTGGCACGACACGTGGCAAGGTTGACCTGTTGACCGATGATGTGGCTGATGACGAGGCAACACGTGTCAAGTCTGAGTGTCGGCAGCATATGATGATGACACATGGCACGGCGCATGTTAGCAGATGGGATGTGATGGTGACACGTGGCACGGCGCATTTTAGCAAAGTCAAAACTTCTCAAATTGTTGACCGTTGACCAGGCGCATGTTAGCAGATCCGGCTCACGCTGGGCGTCGCGGCGCGCAGTGTTCCAGCGTCGCGACGCGCAAAAGATGAAAATATCCCTGTTGACGCATTTTTGTCCGGTTTTGCCCCAAATTGCCTCCAGTGCTGTCCAAACTTTATTTATCTGCAAGATAACAATAAAACACATCAAAACGTTCATAAAACTCTAGAAACTATACAAAATATAAGTTAAATGAGTGGGAAATAGTGATAAAATAACTCATCACACCCCAAAACCTAACATTTTGCTAGTCCTCGAGCAAAATACAAAATAAAATAACTTAACAAAATTTAACTAAGCCATTTTCGTAGGGATCACGATTGCATTTAGCATATGCAACAAGCCTTTAAACCCCTAGGTGTCCCTAGTGGACGAGTTGTAGTCTCGTGAGGGTTTACAGCAATGATACCCACAAACATTTTACAAAAGTAAAAAGGTATTAAAACTAATGCACACAAAAGCAAAAAGACAAGCGAAAAGAGAATAAAGAAAGTTAGTGACTAATCAGGTGAAAATTCTACTCCAAGTTACTAGTTGTTTTGTTTTTTCTAAATTACTGAATAAGTAAATTCTCCGATTATTTTTGTCATTCTCCATATACACAGCTAACAAAATATTAATCAACTCATTTTTGCCCACAACAGTCATAAGTGCAGTTGATAAGAGAGTAATATTTTTGTCCTAAAGTTCTATCAGATTTCACACCTTTTTGTAGCAATGGAATAATTTTCTGATTTTTCTGATTTTTTCTTTGATTTTTTCTCTATTTTTTATTTATATACAATACCTTCCGTCTATGTAGCGAGCTTTGGGTCGGTGGCTCCCAAACCAGTTGGCTTTAGGGCACCAGGTGTTAAGACACCCTTACGAACTTAATTACTCAGACTTCAGATATATATATTTTTGCAGCATCTTTGATCCATGTAACGAGCTTTGGGCCAATGACTCCCAAACCAGTTGGTTTTAGGGCACTAGGTATTAAAACACCCTTACAGACTTAATAACTCGGATCTCGGACGTTTTTTTTTTTTTTTTTTTTTTTTTTTTTTTTTTTTTTTACTCCATCACTATTTAGAGATGCTTCCTCCAATTACACTATAGCACGGAATATTACAAACTTTTCAATTTTAGCTCATGTCCATATGTTTCCATGTAAGTTCATAATACTTGTCAACTGAACATATGAAGATTCATTTTAGTCAGTGTTAAGGAGAATTCACAAATTAAATAATTCAAAATGAAATAAACAAAAATTATCTTATTTCGAAATAGGTTTGAGATACGTCTCAAGAGTGGAAATTCCTTACTCGGCTATCTTTTACCAATTTCACCTTTTTAGTCAAAATAAAAACACAAAAAATGCAAAATATTTTTGTAATTTTGAAAATTTTTCAATTTTTTTGTATTTTTCGAAAAATTTTGAACTAAAAATAAAAAATAACATACTACTAAAAACAAGGTACTAATCAATTAAAGAACTCCTATTGATTTTAACGGAATTTTGTTGCATAAATGAAAAATTTTAACGGAAAGCATTAACACAAAAGTAACACAAAAGTTATGCACCCCCAAACCTAAATTAAGCATTGTCCCTAATGCGTTCAAAATATAAACAAAATGTAGGAACAATGGTACCGAGTTTATGCGTCAGTCTCGTCCTCGTCGCTATCTGAAAGTGGATATGGTGGCATCTGATTCTCCTGCATTCCCATATGTCGTGCCATTCTTTGCTGCAGTTGAACCAAATATCTCAGCTTCGTTTCCACTCTGGCGACTCTCTCAGGCAAGGTACGGGATTGTGCTGCTCTGCGTGACTGTGAGGGTGGCTGCTGTGGAGCAGCTGCAGGTGCTGAGGAAGATGGTCCAGCATGTATTTGCCTCTCGGAGCTGCTGAGCTGCTGTATCAGTCGGGGAGTCAGAGCTGTCATAGGCTGCATAAGTTCTTCTTGCGGGTCAACTGGAACCATACCCAAAGTGCACAAGGAAGTGATCAGGTAAGGGTAATAAAGTCCAGCTTGCGATTGGGTAGCAGCCCAAGCAATATATGTAGAAATCAGAACTCCCACATCAATCGATAATCCCTTCATCAAACAGTACAATAAAGTCATCCTCTCTCGGGTGATAAAAGTAATATGGGTTCCTGGTATGAGAGATCTCGTAATGAATGAAACCAAACTCTCGCATCTGGTTTAAGAAATCTAGAACTCATCTTCATGTACTCCCCACTGCTGCTCATCTCCCATGTAGCATTGGGGATACACAACTCATCAGTCAGTTGCGAGATCTCAATCCCATTCCTCGACTCTGTATACTCATCTACCTCCATCTCAGGGATCCCATAGAACTTGTTGATTGTCACCGAGTCAAAGGAAACTTGTCTCCCTCTCACCATAGTATGAAAAGCGACATGCTGAGCAGCATTCGCATAAAACTCTCGGACAACTGTGATGCTCGCCGGTTTGGGTTGTTGGCAAAGTTTCTGCCAGTGTCTGTCGGCAATCACCCTGTCTATATCTGGAAATAATCCAGAGGGAATCTCAAAGCCTCTCTCAATGATTCCGACCTTCTTAGTCAGTCCCCTCACATAGCGCTGTTCTGCAGCTGCTGAGACAAATTTTGTAGTGTCAAAACTGGGTTCAGCAGATGTTGACGCTCTGGATCTCTTCGGTGGCATTTTTTTAGAAATTTCGGCAGAATCTCCTCTGTTTTCCTCAAATCCTCAACAACACAAAACAACAAAAATTACCGCAAACACTCCAAATCAATCGATCACCGCACTTCGCCCCCAATTACTACGAATCAACTTAATTCACAATCCAACACTTCGCAATTCAAAATTCACAGTCAACCAATTCACAATTCAATTTTTCAATTTACCCAATTACCAAATCAATTTTTTTATCAAATCATTACCGTATTTTCAAATTCTGATTTTGGCAGTGGTGGGTTCTCTCGGCTCTGTTGGTTTTGGCTTGGATTTCTGGTCGTTGGTTGTTGGACGGCAGTGATGGTCACGGCTTCTCTTGGTTCTGGTTTGTGTGTCTCGGCTGTGGTGGGTTCGCGGCTTTGGGTTGAAGATCCGTAATGGTCGGTCTTGTGTGGTTCGGTTCAGGCGAGACAGTGGCGATGGTTGCGGCTGGGCTGATTTATCTCAGTTTGGTTGCAGGTGATGGCTTCTGGTGTGGTTGATGATGGTGGCTCGGTGACGGCGGTTGAGTCACGGCTCTGGTTTGGTTTTGTTCGGTCGTGAGTGGTTGATGAAGATCGGTTTTGACTCGGCGAGGAAAGGGCTCGGTCACGGCGTCGGTGGCTGCTGAGTTTCGGTGGATTCGGCGAAGCTTGGTTCTTGGTGGCTGCTCACGGTGTGGATCTCGGCTGGCGAAGACTCGGTCACGGTGAAGAAGGTAGTGGCTCGCGGTGGTGATGGCTGGTTCGGTTCTGGTGGCTCGGTAAAAGCTTGGTGTTTGACATGGCGAAGGTTGCGGCTGTGGTGAAGATGGGTTCTGGTTTTTTGGTAGGTGATTGGTTGAGGATGAAGAAGATGAAGAGTGAAAGGAGATGCTGCGGCGCCCTGCTTAAGTTCTGTGATTTTGAGGCAGCGTCGCGACGCTGAATTTTTTTATTTTTTTATTTTTGGCAAAACCATGTCTTGCGACGGATAAATCCATAAGGACGCCTCTTAGAAGTGTCTTTTTACTCGGTCGTCTCCTGGATCAACTTTGTATCTTCGTGATTTTGTCAATTTTTATTTTGAAAATCCCGCTTGTACTGGCCTCTTTTGTCCTGAAAAATTCCGTTTTTAATTTTCCTGCAAAACTAACACAAAATTAAAAAGTTCACACAAAATATGAAAAATAAATTACAACAAAATTGCATGGGTTGCCTCCCTGCTAGCGCTAATTTTTCGTCTTCAGCCAGACGTGACTGAAATCCATATGTCAAGGAGGTTTGAGTGTCGTTTTGGATGTCCGATTAAAGACAATCCCGTGAGCGTTGCTTTTGAAGGGTCTCTTCCAACGGTAAAGTGGCAGAAATAATTTTTTCTCATTCAGTGCTCGTACCATCTTTTTAATCTTTGTTACTCCAGTGGTTCCTGCAAAGAAAGAAAGAAAATCAGGAGGTCTTATATGGTGTTTGACTTGGAATGGAAGTTCCATTCTGTCAAGCTTCTGGGTGATATCTTTGATTTGTACTCCCCAAAACAGCGATGTTTTTCCTGAATGCTCTGGATTTTTATTAAGGTCAGACATTTGCTCCTCCATTTGCTCTGTTTCTTGCTCCACCTGAGGATGAAAAGATGAGTCAGACATTAGGTCTTCATCCTCTGATTCGGGTGAATTGATTGGCTCAAGTAGATCTTCTTCAAACATTTGTGCAAAGCATTTTCCAAGATCTTCATTTTGAGGATTCAGAATTCTATCCTCAATTTTTGATGCAGTTGGTACAAATGTTTCAGCTTCATCATCGTCAGAATCTGAAAAATAAAAATCAAATCGAGACTTTGCCGGTTCAAGTTCCTGAACTGATACATCTGGTTGTTGATACTACTCAGCCTCCTCCTCTGTTGACGTGTCATTGTGAAATGATTGGTACTCGAAGGCTTCATCAGTGTCATCTGAAACTGGTTCTTGAGGTATATAGTTCTGGTTTTCTGTTAATTGTCTGATCTGATCTGTCATTCTCTGTATGGATTCTGTTTGACTCTGAAATTGTGCATCAAATCGAGCTGTCTGTTCTTTGAACATGTGAATCAATTGATCTTCCTCGGATGGTTCTGGTTGTTGATAAGGATCGAAGGAAGATGGTGGATAAGATGGAAAATGTGATTCTGTGAAATGTGATGGTTCTTCGTACCATGAAGGATCTTGATAGTTCTGCCACCCTGGATGGTAGTTGTATTCGCAATAATCGCTTGGGTGGTCACCATTACATATGTCACATCTCCACATTGAGTTCTGTTGAGCAAATGTAGTATTGCTTGGTTCTGGCATCCAGTGATAATCATTGGGCTGGACAACAGGCCTCAGAAAACTGGACTGTTGCTCCCAGATGTTGGGTGTATCTTCTTGTAGAGCACGTAATCTTTCAATCTCCCAGTAATGTTCCATTTTTAAGTCACCTGAAAGAGAAAGAAAGAAATAAAAATTACAGATAAAAATAAAGAAAATTAGATACAAGTAAATTAGATAGCTTCAAAATTAACAACTCAAGAAATATAAGTCCCCGGCAACGGCGCCAAAAACTTGACCGGCGTAAACACACACGTATAACGCAAGCGCACGTATCGTTCAAGTAGTATAAAAATATCGATCCCACGAGGACTTAATTCCTAATGTTGTTATTAATTATTGAATCTATTTATTTACAAATATCTAATTAAAGGGAGAATAGAATTGATTGCTTGATTGATTTGGTTGATTGTAGATTTGCTAAATAAATAAATAAAAAGATAAAAGAAAATACTAAGGAAAATATCAGATAAAAAGATATAAGGTTGTGAATTCTTTTAATATCATTTAAAAGATGAAGTGATTATTTTATGTTGTGTAATAAATCAGTTTACTAACCTGGAACACTAAATTATGTAAAAGCCTCTTCCGATGGTCAACTACAAATACCCAGTATAACCCAATTGAACCATATTCCTATGTCAACCACATTACCTGGATTCATTAAGTCTAAGTTCCAATTATGATTACCCCCGCCCGACAGGTATATTCCTATCCTGTAAGGAAATCTATTAAAGGGTTATCTATCCTCAAGGAAGATCGTGGGCTATTAAGTCTAAGGCTGAAACCTAAAATCCCTATGTCTAGTTCATTTTAGATTTACCATATCAATCTTATTGGTGATCAGACAACAAGAAGCATTAAGCTTAAGACTTAATAAATAAACCTTTAAATTACCCAACTATAAAATAATCCCTTATAAACCGGTGATATTTAAAGTCATCACAACCCCTAATTAACTAACACATAACTAGGACTATAAAAATAAAATACATAAAATAAAAATACTGAAAAGTAAAATAAAGTAAAATAAAATGCTAAGGTAAAAGGAATTACTTTTACTACTACTAATTTAGATATCTCCCATAAAATAATAGATAAACTTGTGTTAAATTACCAACCGACCAGTATGGCGGTATCCAGATTAAGTCAAATTAAGTCCAACCAGCCATTAAGGCGGAACCAAAAATAAATTTACCAACCGACCAGTCTGGCGGTATCCTTGATTAGTCAGGTTTAAACTAGATTAAAATTACATTACCAACCGACCAATATAGCGGTATTCCTTATTAAGTCAATATTTTAAATAGTGAATATATTATTTTTAAGGGAGATTAATCTAAATAGTAACAGTAAAAGAATTACCTTTCACCCTAGCTGAAAAAGTTACTTCAACATGGTGAATAGTAAAAACTGTAAAAAGTAAAAAGTAAAAATTAAATTACTATTATTATAAAAAGTAATTAAAATTATTTACAAAACTAAAAATAAATAAAAAAAATAAAAATAAAAATTCTAGAGAGAGAAACTCTCTCAAGAGAGAGAAATCAAGAGAGAGAGAGGTGTACAAAATTCTGAAATTTCGCGCAGTATTTATAGAAATATTTTTCACACTGTTCGGGCGTCGCGACTCCAAGTATCTCAGCGTCGCGACGCTGGATTTGTCGACGTGGCACGCTGAGGAGACGACACGTAGCAAGGCGGCTGACTGTTCACGCGACACGTGTCAAGGCGGCTAATTCTCACTTATTGTGATGACGTCATTGATGATGTCATGCTGACGCGGCGACGACGTGGCATGACGTGGCGTGGCGGCTAACTGTTCACTTGTCGGCACAATAGGATTGCGACACGTGGCGACACGTGTCAAGTTGTGATTGGCTGAGGCTGACGTGGCAAGTTGACTCGGTTGACCTGCTGACGTGGCTGATGATGTGGCACGACACGTGGCAAGGTTGACCTGTTGACCGATGATGTGGCTGATGACGAGGCGACACGTGTCAAGTCTGAGTGTCGGCAGCATATGATGATGACACGTGGAACGGCGCATGTTAGCAGATGGGATGTGATGGTGACACGTGGCACGGCGCATTTTAGCAAAGTCAAAACTTCTCAAATTGTTGATCGTTGACCAGGCGCATGTTAGCAGATCCGGCTCACGCTGGGCGTCGCGGCGCGCAGTGTTCCAGCGTCGCGACGCGCAAAAGACGAAAATATCCATGTTGACGCATTTTTGTCCGGTTTTGCCCCAAATTGCCTCCAGTGCTGTCCAAACTTTATTTATCTGCAAGATAACAATAAAACACATCAAAACGTTCATAAAACTCTAGAAACTATACAAAATATTAAGTTAAATGAGTGGGAAATAGTGATATAAATATCACTCATCAATCCCATATTCTTGAGAAAATCTCATTACAACAAGATGAGTCTTATATCGTTCGATAGAGTCATCAGAGTTCGTCACAAAGAGATGAGGAAATGAAATGTGACCAAGATGGCTGAGGGTCATAAAAGAGCCATTAGTAGTTTGAATGGTAGGAAAATGTGATGGAGTAGATGTAGAGTTAAAGATACTGGAGTCAGAAGTCATGTGATTACAACAAGGAGATCAAAATATCAAAAGGCAGTTACTGAGATAGTAGAAGAAGCAGAGATGTTATCAAATTGGGAGGCTATGAATTGAAAGAGGGAGGCGCGATCCTGAATAGGCTGAGGGGGTCGAGATTTCTCACTGTCACCCTGATCATCAGAAGCTACAACAGAGAGAGACTGACTGCCCTTAAAGAAGGGATTGGATGTAGGATGTCGAGTGGGACAGTCTCGTTCAAAATGTTCAGGACCAACCTTATGGAAAATTCTGCAACGTCATATGGGACAATTGAGTACCAAGTGCCCGAAAAAGTTACAGTAATTGCATGCTTTGATAAATGAGTGCTTGAAGTAAGTATGACAAGGACGGTATCTATAGTCTGTATCTAGCCAGTAGAGTGACGAGTTTCTTCAGAAATAAGTTTATCAATGGTCGAGTCGAGAGTGGGCAGTGGAGTTTGATAAAGCAATAAGACTCGAGTGGATTAAAACTTTAAATTAAGAGCCATGTCTGTAACATCCCGGATTTTCAGAACTGTTCCAGAAGATTCCCAGACGGCTGTTTTAGTCTCGGAGCATGAGGATGAGGAAGAATAAGAGTTCAAGCGATGTTATACGAGTTAGAATAATAGATTATGAATTTTCGTCGCATTAGAAAACGCGTGGGATCAAAAGTCGGTTTCGCGATTTTCGTAAAACGCGTAAAGTTTACTGTTTTGACCACAGAAGGAGCAAACGAACTCCGATCAAGTTGATTTTTAGACCATTGGACTCGTTTTTCCGAGACGAACAACTTTCGTGTTGAACACTTTTCGAGAATCGCATCAGAAGGGCTCCGAAATTGCAATATTCCAGAAGATTCTAGAATAGGGGCTGATTTGTTATTTTCACAGGGACCAAATTGATATTTTCCAGCTTGGTATATAAAGCCTCAAAGTTTTAGCTAATTGCAGTAATGGCAAAACCAAATGAAACTCCAAAAACCGACCCCCACCCCCAAATTCGATCATCACTTCTCCCCTTGCGCCGGCCACATTCCGGCCACTGGTGGCCGGCGCACCACCACCGATTTGTCCAGCAGGCCACCCTCGACCCCCCTCCTGCCGGAGGCCGGCCAAAGGACGCCGGAATCCGGTGTATTCGCGTGAGGAAGTTGCGCACGGTGAGAGGGTCGATCCCGGCTCGTCGGTTCGTTTCACGAGCCGTGCCACCCGCCAAATCGAAGCCCTCGGCGAGTACTACGAGCGTGTGGAGTCGGTTTCGCCGAACAACGGCCGGAATCACGGAAAACGAGAAGAAAAGCGTCGGTGAACAGTAAACCCATGTCGAACAGTAGCTCCGATCGGAATTCCCTCGACACCAGCGCGTTCGTATGGCCGGTGGGAGTCCGAATATGGCCTCGGAATTTCGGTACGACTCTCCGTTTAGATTTTGTTATTTTCAAGTATATCGATTTGTATTCGGATGTTTCCGATAGTTTCGTAGTGTAATGATTTTGCATGAAATGAATTGATTATGTTTTATATGTTAAAACGGTAAATGTGGTAGAATCCGGGGTGAAACGGATGAGATATGATCGATCTGGTAGAATTAGCGAGATTCCGATAAAACGGCGTTTCTCGCGCGATTGAGTATAGATGATCGTAAATATAGTTATGGTGTAATTATGGTATTGCGAGGGTAATTGGGTAATTTTGGATTAGTTCGGAGGGTTCGAGACCCTTCCGTAGCGTTTGCGGAAACTTTTCCGCAAGTTTTGCCGCAAACGCGAAAAATGAGAATTTGACCCATCTAGCTAGTTTAGAATAGCAAGTGAGCATGTACTAGAGTTGTTTCGGGTGTTCCGGGGATGCCCGTAGTTTTTTTAGATAAGTTAGAAGTTCCGCAAATAGCGGTTCTGACAGTTGATGTAATTTGTTTTGGCAGATCGGACCCGGATCGCGGGCACTCGCGTAGCCAGGTAAGTAAC
The DNA here is from genome assembly GCA_019454045.1 of Zanthoxylum bungeanum. NCBI lineage: Eukaryota > Viridiplantae > Streptophyta > Magnoliopsida > Sapindales > Rutaceae > Zanthoxylum > Zanthoxylum bungeanum. The sequence continues at coordinate 17,463 of SKCR01034426.1, forward strand.
TCATGCTTTGATTACTTAAGAAGTTACCGTTGTACGAAAGTAGTACTATGATAAAGTTATATATAATTATATGTACGAAACTAACATATATAAATAAAGATGATCGTAGAAGAAAGAGGCTAGTGAATTGGTACACATATATAGATAAAAGCAAGCAGTTATGAGTAGAAATATAAGTTAAAGATAAACTGAAGAATTCAGAAGCAAAGAGAAACATACGTAGGTATGGACCGGTTAATGCATATACAGATGGAGCATGGGAATGATGTCATATTCATGAATATAATTTAATAAAAGCTGGGTATGGGGGGTTTGTAGAAAAATTACGCCCTAGGGAATGAGACTAGAGTTATCAATGAGATAAACATAGACACATTACGGATCAACTAGGTTATGTGTAAAGTCAAGAATGTTGAAAATAGCTAGAAAGTTTATGTAAAAAGTATAACCTTAATGAGTGTGTCATTATATAAGAAACTTGGTATATAAGTGATGGATGTAATAGCTTAAAAGCGATAGTATAAAGGGATGAGTAATAAATTAGTAAGTATGTGAGTTGGTGCGTTTGGGCATGTATGAGTGTAAGTGTAGAACTTCACACAAGAATGAACATATATAGATGCACTTAGGAATATGAGTATTAAAGTATGCATATGAGTTAAATAGTGTATATATATTGCCGGAGGATGTAAGTAAGCTTGCGTATGGTAAGTATGAGTTTTGCGTGATAGTATTTTAATAAATGTTTGAATAAACATAGAGTGAATGTGTATATGATAATTTGTAAATGAGTTTATGAACTGAGAATTTGATGTTTGTATCTATGCGATGTTTGTTGTATTAGAACAAATTGGATGATGTGTGTATGCATAACTGTGGGAATGATGATATTGGATTTATGTTTGATTGGTAAAAATATATGAGCATGTATATGTACATATATGACTTCATAAGAAAGCATAGCTAGTTTAGAAAGAAACACGGAGATGCATATGTATATATATATTTATGTGTTATGTTGAGATTTTCAACAATGGATCAAGTTGAGAATGTTTTCAAGAATTCAAAGTATTTTAAATGAATGTTTTCAAGAATTCAAAGTATTTTAAATGAATGTTTTCAAGAATTCAAAGTATTTTAAATGAATGTTTTCAAAAGCTTTTGAAGAACTGTGTTACGGAAAGATGCTTCTTCTAGTTTCGAGATTTTATTAAGTATGAGTTTTCTGATTTCCGGGGCATGAGGGAAAAACTCACCCCAGTATGTAACTTGAGACACAGCTGGAATTGACGGACACAGATAGCATGTGCACATGTTGAGGACTGAGGGGACGCTCTCAGATCCTCCAGATGGGCTAGGGGACGGCGAGACGTAACGCCCCTAGACCCCCAGATTATGAGACAGTTGTGGCATGCTTTGGGGGACGGCGAGACGTAACGCCCCAAAGTCATGGTTTTGCACTTCTGCCTCCAGATAGGCGTATGGGGGGACGGCGAGACGTAACGCCTCCATGCGCCAGTTTTTCTACAGATACCCAGATACCAGTTTTCAGAAACCAGATTCTAGAAACAGCTTTCAAATCTCAGCTTTCAGATACAGTTTTCAGAAAAAGTCTTTTTCTGAAAAGAAAGTTTTCAGGAACATCGGTTTTACGAGTGATTCACAGTTTTAAAGCAGAAACTAATTTTCAAGTAACACAATCAGAAAAGAGTTTTCAGAAAGAAAGTTTTCAAATAAAGAGTTCAGAAAGAGTTTTCCGGAAACACCATTTCAGAAAATATTTCAAGAGTATCTTATGAATGCATTTGCATGTCAAGTAGAATATGGTTTACAGGTTACATATTTAAATCATATGTTATAGTTAGCATTTAAAATGCATCTAGTAGACATAATATTTGCATTGTAATTGCATCCGCATGTACACATAGTTAATCCTGTATGGGACACGTTCATATAGAAGTATCACGTTGTAAACACGTGTGCATAGTAACATGACCTTATTTGTATGATTTCACATTAATGATGATTGTATGAGATGTTTACTCACTTAGAAAAGAACATATGGTAAGGATACTAGACTTGATGAAATGGTAACACATGTTTGTAACTTTGGGAAGTGGATTGATAGTTAACAAGGATAAGAGGTTAGATATCCGATTTGATGATATTACAAAAAGATAAAAGAGGAAAAGTTAATGGTTGTCTGACCTAGACTAACATAGTATATACAGAAAGGTTAAGAGAATGATCATAGTAGCGTAACAAAAGTGTACTGGATTCTAACCTGTTAGTTAGTAAAGTAGAACTTGATATATGGATATTAAGGATTAATATAGACATAGTTAATAGAAGTTAATGAACGTAGGTGTTTGTCAGATGAAAAGACTTATAGAAAGAAATATGGAAATAAATGGATGTGCGATATTAAGTTAAATCTGAATTGTTTATGTTTGCATGGTTACTTACTGAGTCAATATGACTCACATCTTTTCAGTTGCAGTTTTTCAGGTTAGGGGCAGTAGTTCGTTGAAGACTTTGAAGACAGTGGGCCGCCCCAACTGCAGTCAGGAGAGTCCTAGGTTGAGTTATGGGTCCCCACGGCCCTTGTCTTTGTATTTTGTATTTATATCATATGAATAAGGAATATGTATTAATGTAGATGTTATCTTGAGTTCTGGCCGGAGGCCAAGTTTTACTGTTGTTCATTGAGTTCAGGCCTGAGGCCTTGTTGTTGATTTTTCGGCCTGAGGCCGATGTGTTGGGTTTTGTTGTATGGTGCTGGCTATAGGCCAGGTTGCATGATGTTACGAATACATCATGCTGAAATTTCGGTAGATTCAGAGGCTTATGGAGATGGGTTTAGCCTGTCTCCTGCCGGTAGCATCCTGGCCTAGGCGGGATGTTACAATGTCGATTTTTATAGGTTGTGAATTTGACAGCATCAGCAGAATTGTCCCATTGTGGCTTAGAGAAAGTTGATTGATCCATAGGAAAAAAAATATATGGGAATAAAATTTCGTAATAGATTTGCCAGGTTCCTGACGCATTTGATAGAGGTGACTGTTAGGGTTGGTGCTCGGAGTGCCAATCCAGATCGTATTTATGTCCGATTCATAAATACGAGCAATATTATTTTCCATAATATTACTAATTTAGTGGCAGCACCATTGTCTTTTATACGCTTATTCGATCTAATTGTGATTAGATATCTGATTACGATTATATCGAAACTGAATCTGGTTCACTGATACGTGTATATTAGACAAAGACCCTAGGATTTACAGTATAGTGTGCAGTTACAACGTAGTTTGTAATTGACATTGGGAAGCGCACTATTAGTTGTATATCCTTAAATAAAGTTCCTGGTCAAAATTAACTAACACGGGTCGGTTAATAAAATTCACCGAGACCAGTACATGTCGTATATCGTGATTTGGTCCGATGGTTTATCCCAATGAACCATGACATCGGGAGACTCGTATAGACATATAAGTGTTTATTTGATAAGACACTGAACGACGCACTGAAGGTTTCCTAATAGATGGTACACCAATGTCAATAGGAACCTTATCGAGTTGAGCGAGCATAGTTGTCCTTCAACTTGAGATACCACTGTGGATATATGAGCTATCCTCTACACTTTGATTGCAATCACGTCAACGATCTAGTCATGATCAGACCTCCGCTTGTTCGTTGGGTGTGGACTGATGCTCATGATATCATATGCGTATCAAGATAGGATCCGTCAGTCCTGTGTACAGGGCATAAGCATCTAGCACGTGTTTACGATCTAGTAAATCCATGGTCGTGGTATAACTTTGGAAATCAGTTCCGAGTGTTATTTCGTGATTGTAAATTGAAAGTTGACTGTATTATACCGAACGGATTTGACGTTCTGATCTATATCCCATGTATAATACGGATAGCCTGTGACAGAAGGATTATATGTATGCAATAATCTCCATGATTGGGTAGATTATGGACACGAAATTGGATTTCGTGACGGATAGACCTAAACTTAGAGAGTCCCACAATATGAAATGTACTCATTAAGTACTTGGGCAACTCGATATGAATAATACGGATTATTCATAATACTTCACCGGATTAAGTGAGTTAATTCGGATCGTTTAATCGGTTAAACGATGACACATGCATTAGGGGATTTTGTCTGCTAATAATTATTGTGTATTTGTATTTGATACATAATACGATTAGATACACATTAATTATTCTTCAAATGAGATTTTGACACATGCCATTAATATATGTATTTATTATTTATTGTAAATAAAAATACATATATAATAATAATTAAATTAATTGATTTTTAAATATTTAATTGTTAAATATTTCAATAATTAATTAGTCAAATTTTTCATAAATGTTATGATATTTTTGATGGGGTTTTTTCGGGGAATATCGGTAACGCAGCGGAATAGTGGAAAATCAAAATTTTCCGATTTCAAAATTTTTCTCGGATCAATTAAATAAACTTATTTATTTAATTATCCAATTATCAAATTCTGAAAAATTACACAAGAGATCAAATTTCTTGGTAATTACCGAATTACCCCAAAACTTTGTAAATTGATTATTTTAGCCCAAAAATTATCAAATATAATTTTGGATGATTCTAAATCATTTGTCAATCACTCAATAGTGGCTCCTGGGTTCCAGTCCTGGTCGTTTCTCATTGTGACTGCTGAGGCAGGCCCACAAGGAGACGTACCAATGTTAAACTTGTCAATGATAAACTCAAGCTACTTGCGTAACCCTGACAGCTAGAGCACGTTCAGGATTCCGCTTTCGCTTGAATTTATGTAGTATCTGATATACATCCGGTATAAATAAATTTCTATCGGCTACACCCTCACAGTAGAGGCACGGTCTCGGATGTAGTCACGGAAAAATATTCATAAACCGTATTGACAAGATGGACCAAGAAACAAGTATTACAAATACTAGTTACTTTAAAACCTTATTGAGCGGGGATATTCCACAAAAGATTCTTTTAATTTATTTAATCAAAATAAATAAATACATGCATGCAACAAGTAAAGAATAAATTAAAAATTATATTTTAAAGGGCTAATCATATTAGGGTGTCCAGAATCAGACTCGCTCTGATACCATTTTGATGGGGTTTTTCGAAGAATATCGGTAACGCAGCAAAATAGTGGAAAATCAAAATTTTCCGATTTCAAAATTTTTCTCGGATCAATTAAATAAAATTATTTAATTAATTATCCAATTATCAAATTCTGAAAAATTACACAAGAGATCAAATTTCTTGGTAATTACCGAATTGCCCCAAAACTTTGTAAATTGAATTTTTTAGCCCAAGAATTATCAAATATAATTTTGGATGATTCTAAATCATTTCTAAATTTTTTTTCAACAAATCTAATGCATCAAAATCAGATTTACCACAAATACCCAATTTTTGAGTAATTACCGTGAGCACCCCAAATTTTCAAGTAATTGCATTTTGGTCCCTTTTGTTCAAAACATGCCAAGATCAAATCCAATCAACCCAAAAATTTACAGGCATCATATTCATACCATAATACATCACATATATGAAAATCCCCAAATTTGGAGTGGGTTATGAACCCTAATTTTTCAATTTCATCAAATTGTCCAATTTCACCAAATTTACAAAATCCAACACTTTTAATCCATTCAATACTTCACCAATCTAGCCTCACCACTTTGAAACAACTCTAGAACAATTCTAGGTCACCAAGGAGTGGCTTACCAACTCTAGAATGGCAACTTGATTTTCCAAAAATCAAAAGTAAAGCTTTGAAACCATTTCAAGCTTACTTACATGCATCAATCTTTCATCAAAGTTCACAACCAAAATAAACACAAACTATAAGAATAGAGACAACACCAAAAAAAAAAAAAAATGATGCTAAGCATGTTAGAAATATTTTTCATGTTGAAAGCTTTAAAGAAAAACTTACAAAACTCAAAGATTTCCAAGCCTTTTCCTTTAGCCTTCAAGCTTTTCTCTCAACCTTTTTTATGTTTATTTGGTATCTAATGAACTTGTCTAACCCTAAAAATGAAACAAAACAATATATACTTGTTCCAAATAGCCCTTGGCCGAAATTGGTGGTGTATATACAAAATATCATGATATTTTTATTTCATTTAATTTTCCTTTATCAACTTGCAAAAGTCATCATCAAACCATTTAATGATTTTCTTAAAGTCAAATAAAGCAACAACAACAAAATATATAACAATTATATTTATTTTAGGGTGTTGGCCGAAAATAAAAAAAATAAAAGGAAATTGATATTTTTAATTTTTAACAATTAAAACAAATATCTTAAGAAGTCAAACTCAATTTGACAACCATTTCCTTTTAATGTAAAGTCAAAAATTTACACTAATAATCATTTCCTAACTTTATCATTTGGTAAGATATTTATATTTTAATTATATTAATCATTTAACAATTAAATAATTAATTAAATACAAATATCTCACATATATGTATTATATTTACTTTAAATATCTCAAATACATATATTAATGATATATGTCAAATACCTTTATTTGACAATTTATTAATGTGTATTTAATAATATCATATATTAAATATAAATATACATTAATTAGGAAATGACGGTTTGGTCCGTTCGCATGTATTTTTCGTTTAATGTTTAAACAATTTATAAATAATCACCATTATTTATAAAAGTCGCCCTAGTGCTCTACGAGTATATTTCATTAGTGAGACTCTATAGATTCAGGTATATCTGTCACAAAATCCAATTTCGTGTCCATAATTTACCCACCCGTAAATTATGACGACCACTGATAAACTAGTTGAATCATACAGGTCGATGTCATTGCATACGTATAATCCCTCCGTCACAGGTATCCGGATAATCCCAGAGATATAGATGTAAATGTCAAATCTCTATAGGTATTATCCTGTCGACGTATCTATTAGCAATATATAAATAACATTCGGAAATCAATTCCGAAGTATACTGTGGCCACAGATTTAACAGACTGATAATCTTATATGGACTACCTATGCTCTGTACACATAACTGACTGATCATATCTTGATACACACAGGATATCCTGAGGATCGGTCCACACCCAACGAACAGGCGGAGGTCTGATCTAAATAGATCAGTGACGTGACTGCCATCTAAGTGTGGAGGATGTCTCATACATCCACAGTGGTATCTCAAGTCGAAGGACCACTATGCTACTCAACCCGAGAAGATTCTTATTGACGTTGGTGTACCATCCATTAAGAATCTTCGGTGAGTCATTCAGTGTTTATCCACTATAAACAACTACACGTCTATACGAGTCTCCCCAGACTCATGGTTCATTGGGATAAACCATCGGACCAAGTCTCAATATACGAAAAGTACTGGTCTCAACGGATTTGACTAACCGACCAGTGTTAGTGAATCTTGACCAGGAACTATATTTGATAATATACATTTAACAGTGACACTTCTCAATGTCAATTACAAACTGCCTTTGTAACTGTGTATTGCATTACATATTATCGGGCCTTTGTCTAATATATATATATCACTAAACCAAATTTAGTTTCGATCTAATCGTAATCAGATCGAATACGTATATAAAAACAAGAGGTGCAACCATAAATAAGTAATATTATGGAAAAATGGGATGTTCGTATTCATGAATCAGACATAAATACGGTCCGGATTGGCACTCTGAGCACCAACCCCAATAATTTCTCCCACTTGCTCTTGTGCCAATCCACGGTATCATATACACATCTCAATGTGTATCGTATACTCATGGCTCTCAAAAGCTCACCTAGAACTTAAGAGGTAGGCAACAAGAAGTAAGTCCGCTATAACATAATGAGTTTTTCAAACAAACCCAATCGTTTCCCATAGCCAGTATCTTTCATATTTTGTAGAATCTAAATTATACATTAATATGAATCAGACACTACATCAGTATTGTGCTACAGCTACTGAGTTGTCCAAGAATTCATGGATCAAATCCAAAATACTATGCGGACAACCGCAAGCACAACACCAATGTAAAACTTCTAATTTATAAGGTCACTATGCAACTTCATAAGTCAATACTTCATAAGTTGCATCTAATTCCACTAAATAGTAGAATCCTTAATGACACTCCGACTGCATCTTTTCTGACTCTTTATGACCTAGATTGTCTAACGTCATAATTAGTCTCAAAACTAATATGACACTAATGGTTGCTGACTATATTCTCCATGAATTAGAAACTCGTTCTTAATATCTCAAAGATCACAAAGAACATGTTTCAAGATCCATCATATGGTCTATAGGGTATCAAAATAACTCGTAACAATTACGATTAAATTGATATCTTTAATCGCACATAATAAAGTATTCATTATGTCATCATCAAATGATACATAAGATTGATTAGACATTCTAATCAATATTTCTTTCGAAAAAGGAATCATCATTTACGAAAGATGAATACTATATACAAGCCACACAATAACTGTCCAACAGTTATACTAATTGTCATACAGATAGCCTAGTTATGTCCTTTATTAGATCATATCTAATGCACGAATAATAGGGGTATCTCACAAGTCTCTTAGTTTTATATCTTATATAAAACTTTATATCGAATATAACAGAGACTACTCTCACTTCTTTCATGGAGTAAAGAAGACTTAGGTAAACCTTTTACCTCAAAAACATCTCATTATTACCAAAATAATGATATTATCGTTAGGATATATAACACTAAAAAGTAATTTTTACGCTCCCACTAACCCTTCAAACACATATGTATTCTCTATACTTTGACAAGATCAGACAATCTGACGATATCAAAAACAGAGAACACATATTTTCGGAAGACTTACCCGAGTCTACAATAGGCTCTACAAGCTAGCACACTAAACAGCGATCTTAGCAGAACACAAACTCTTGGGCCATTCCAGAATGAAATCTTCAAACAAAGAAATCACAACTGATCTCTTAACTGAATAAGTCATTAAAAAACGCCATTTTGCATTCTTTAGCTAAAATGTATAGTTTAATATCAACATTAACCAATATATCTGTAATTGTTCAATTAGCGTGACTAGAGATAATTTTTCTCAGAATCTACAATAGATTGTTGAATATATCTTTTATCACTGTCATACTGTAAAGGTCAAAACTTTAATAAGCTCATATTGTTTTCGCTGCGCAAACAATTAGCACATATCATGAACTAATTCATAATGAAAGCTTAATCAAGTTCAAAACTTGATCGTAGTAAGCTATGAACAATCTTAGATGTATGGTTCAATAGTGAACTTCCAGAACCGATATCAAATATCGCTTCCATCATAAGTTATAGGATAATTTTCTTTAATAAGAAAACAACAGAACCATTAAGTATCAAATACTCGTAAATGATTCTGTTATCCTATTGGACTTGTACGGACGATGTATAAGGGTTGTTTTATCTTATTAATTACGTAGTTCCAATAATATTTTATCATTCTCACAATTGACTTCAATAAGTCAAGTATTTTCTACAATGATTAACATCAAATGTTACACACCAAGTAATAAAACAATTTTATTACTTAGGATCGTAGAAAAGATATTCTATTAAATAGAATACAATATTCTATTAAACAGAATAAACGATAAACTTTTACTTATACCTCCGAGGTGTAAGTAATTTTCATTATATAACTATTATATAAAAGAAAGATTCAAATCTCAAACTTTTCAAGATTCAGATTTTCTACCTATACATATCATATATGTAACTGTTGAAATTAATGGAACATAAATCAAAAAGATGAACTAGTGTTACTGGAGCATATCCCCAAGAGTATTGAAAACTAATTCGGTAACACTCAATATCAATGAATCAAATCATATAAGATTCAATTACTCACATTACTCAATTCCATCAATATGAAATCATGGAAGTTTAATATTGAGTAAGAATCACATTCATTGAATAATCTTAGAACTAATTGCCATAAATTCATACATTTGATCATATCAAATATCTTTAAACAATTCAAAGACTTGTTATGAACTTTAAGGATCAAGTTTTCAAAATTTCAGATCGAATATTTTTGAACTAGTCAAAGATGTTCGATCTGCATTTCATCAGAACAAATTGAAAGTTCTTGAATCTTTCAAGACGTTCAATATGTGTTCTTTCATAAACATGTAACTGATTTATGAAAATTCATCAACTAAGTTACGAAATAAAGAAAACTACATTAAGCAATTATTATTTATTAAACTACATACATCTAATGTATCAGTTAAATAAATCTGGTGGTCCAATGAAAATCATTGGTTAAACGAGATCTTAATCACCTTCCTGAATACAATATTCATCAAATGGATAGGGATGTTGTAGGGTTTTTACTGCGGATATCCGGTTACGCAGCGGAAATAGTGGAAAATCAAATTTTCCAATTTCAAAAAATTTTCTCTGATTAATAAAATAAACTTATTTCTTTTATTATCCAATAATCAAATTATGAAATAAAACACTATAAATCATATTTATGTGAATTTACCGAATTGCCCTTAAACACAACAATTTATTTATTTTAATCCGAAATTGTTCGAAACGATTTTGGATGATTCTAAATCATTACATATATGAATTTAACATGTCATACATATTGAAATTAAAATTACAAAATAAATTCCCAAATTTTTGGCCCTTGGCCGAGAGCTCCCTAAAGGGAAAAATTGTGCATTTTGCACTTCCAATGTTCAAAACACATCAAGGTAAAATCCAATCAACCCAATATTTTACATGCATCATATACACATCGAAATACACCATATAAATGAAAAGCCTTAAATTTGGAAGTGGTCTTAAACCCTAATTTTTTAATTTATTCAAATTGGAAAAATTAGAGCAAAATAACAAAATCCAATGTTTCAATCATGTTTCTTCCATTACAATCAAGCCTCACCATAATGAAACAAATATAGAACAATTCTAGGTCATTTAAGAGTGGTTCAATAACTCTAGAATGGCAACAAGGTTCTAAAACCATGAAAAGAATGCTTACTACTATACTAGTAACATTCTTCCAACTTCATACATGCTTAACCCCTTCATCAAACTTTCATCCATCAAGAACACAAAGAATAATGAATAGAAAAACTTAATAACATCACCAAGTGAAGCCCACAACAAGAGGAACAATTTACTCTCTAATGGATGGTTGGAAATACTTACTAAATTCCAAGATTTTCTTTGATTTTCCTTTTCTTTCTCTCTATCTTCTTTGCTTTGTTTTAATGGAGTTTTGATAAAGTGTATTAGGTTATTCTAACCCTAAAATGAAAACAAAACAATATATACCAATAATTTTAGCCATGGCCGAAAATTTGATAATAAAATATCTGGATATTTTTGTTTTCATTTCTTTAAAATACAACTTTCCAACTTGATTAAATGATCATTACACTTTAATGACAAATTCAAACAAGTCAACAATTGCAACTTAGTCATTAAATAAAATATCACAACTTTAAAATATCTATACTTTAATTAATTTAATCATTTAACAATTAAATAATTAATTAAATAATTAAATACAAATATATTAAATATATGTATTATATTTACATTAAATATTAAATACATATATTAATATGATATTAGTTAAATATCTCAATTTGACAATTAATTAATGTGTATTTAAATTAATCTAACATTAAATGTAAATACACAAAAATTAAAGAAATGACTATCGGGTCCCTACACATGTATTTTGCGTTTATCCTTTAAAAAACTTTATAAATAATCAATATTATTTATAATTGTTGCCGTAGTGCTCTACAAGTATATTTCATTAGTGAGACTCTCTAGATTCAGACATATCCGTCACGAAATCCAATTTCGTGTCCATAATTTATCCACCCATAAATTATGACGATCACGGATAAACTCGCTGAATCATACAGGTCGAGGTCATGGAAAATGTATAATTCCTCCATCACAGGTATCCGGATAAATCCCAGAGATATATATGTAAAAGTCAAATCTCTATAGGGATTATCCAGTCGACTATTCTATTAGCAATATCAAAAAAGAACATTTAGAACTAACTTCTAAATTGTACCACGGGCCCATGGATTTTATTTGATTGCTAATCATATGGTCTACCTATGCTCTGATACACAGAACTGACGGATCCTATTTTGATACACACAGGACACCCTGAGGATCTATCTACACCCAACGAACAGGCTGGGGTCTGATCTTAATAGATCGGTGACGTGACTGCCATCTAAGTGTAGAAGATGTCTCATGTGCCCACAGTGGCATCTCAAGTCTAAGAATCACAAGTGCTACTCAACCCGACAAGATTCTTATTGACGTTGGTGTACCATCCATTAAGAATCTTCGGTGAGTCGTTCAGTGTTTATTCGCTATAAACACCTACACATCTATACTAGTCTCCAAGACTTATGGTTCATTGAGAAATAATTAGAATCATATATTTCAGTATACGACATGTACCGGTCTCAAAGGGTTTACTATACTGACCAAGTAGTGTAAACCTTGACCAGAAACTGTCTAAGAATGACAACGTCATGATACAACTCAATGTCAGTTGCGACGCTTTTGCAACTGCACCATGACTAGTCATTCTAAGGTCATTACGTCTTTACCATATTAAAAGATACATTATATTATAGAAACTACATATATTATTCAAAATAATAATGTTTTACAGAAGTATTCATAAAGAAATACAACCGAGAATTGGCGTTGCGAGCACCAACCCCAACAAAAACTCTCACTTGCTCTAGTACCAATAATGATTGTATCTAATACCCATTGACTCCACATGTTTATCAAACAGCTTCAGAGGTATGGCCTTCGTCAGCGGGTCTGCTACATTATCTTCACTCGGTACCTTGCACACGACAATATCCCCTCACGACACAATCTCTCCAATGATGTGGTACTTGCGTTCCACATGTTTCGACTTCTGATGTGCCCTCGGTTCCTTTGCTTGCGCAATGGCTCCAGTATTATCATAGTATAACGGAATCGCATTCTCGATACTTGGGATAACTCCCAATTCTGTGACAAAGTTATTTATCCACACAGCCTCTTTTGCAGCTTCAGAAGCTGCAATATATTCCGCCTCAGTGGTGGAATCTGTTGTCGATCCCTGTTTGGAGTGAATCCAGATGTAGACTTTCTATCCTCGGGATCCGATTGGAAATCGGAATCCGTATACCCGTTAACTTGCAGTTCGTTTCCTCCATAAATTATTAACTTATCCTTAGTACCTTTAAGATACCTGAGGATATGTTTAATGGCCATCCAATGGTCATTACCTGGATTGGACTGATATCTACTAGTTACGCTAACAGCGAAACTGATATCAGGCCTTGTACATAACATGACATACATTATGCTACCCAAACACGAAGTATCAGGTTGGTTAGATATTCTAACCTTCTCATCTTCTGTTTGTGGACTCATCTTCTTAGAAAGATGAATCTCATGTTTGAACGGTATGTTTGTTGTCTTACAATTACCAAAGTTATACCGTTCTAAGATCTTATCTATGTACGTTGATTGGGATAACCCAATCAACCTCCTTTGTCTATCTCTATAGAGTTTTATCCTTAAAACATAGGAAGCTTCTCCCAAGTCCTTCATGGAGAAATTCTTACAGAGGTACGCTTTGACGCTTTGTAACATTCCTAAATCATTCCCAATGATTAGGATGTCATCAACATATAGGACAAAAAATACGACCATGCTCCCTCTAGCCTTCTGATACACACAGGATTCTTCCGAATTCTTGAGAAAACCAGACAATCTAATAATCTCGTCGAATCGAAGATTCTAACTTCGTGAAGCTTGTTTAAGTCCATAAATGGACTTCTTAAGCTTACACACCATACCCGAGTTTTCGTTGGACGCAAAACCTTCCGGCTGTTCCATATAGATTTCTTCATCAAGAAATCCATTTAGAAAAGCTGTTTTGACATCCATTTTTCAAATCTCGTAGTCATGATACGCAGCTATAGAAAGAAAAATCCGAATAGACTTAAGCATTGCTACTGGTGAAAAGGTTTCATCGTAGTCGACGCCAGGTCGCTGCGTGTAACCTTTTACTACCAGTCAGGCCTTGTAAGTTTCAACCTTACCGTCGGGCCCGCACTTCCTCTTGTAAACCCATTTACAACCGATATGAACAATTCCTTCGGGAAGCAGAACCAAGTCCCAAACTTGATTCTCATGCATTGAGTCTAACTCGGATTTCATGGTACTTTGCCATTTCACGGAGTCGATGTCCAACATCGATTCTCTATAGGTGAAAGGATTAGTCTCTTCAACTAAGAGAACATCTAGACTCTTTTCTTGTATTAAATACAAGCGTTCAAGAGGTCTAGATACCCTTTCTGACCTACGGAGTGTGTGTGTTGAAGGTCCTTCATCTACTTGAACTTCAGGTTCCTCCGTTGGTTCGTTGTTTTCAGGTTGGACTTCATCAAGTTCAACCTGTCTATGATTACCACCTTCTGACAAAAATTCTACTTCTAGAAATTTTACGAAGTGAGCTTCGAACATATTTCGATGCTCGGTATCATAAAACAGATATCCCCTCGTATTCGAAGGATATCCGAAAAACCTAAACTTTTGCCCTTGAGGCGAAAGCTTATCTTGCTGAGTCACTCTGATATAGGCAGGACAACCCCAAACCTTAATGTAACTAAGATTTGGTCTCCTACCAAACCATATCTCATACGGTGTCGTAGGAACAGCTTTTGAAGGAATCTTATTCAAAGATGTGCAGCTGTTAAAAGAGAGTAGCCTCATAAATAATAGGGCAAATCTATGAAACTCAACATCGATCGGACCATATCCAATAAAGTCTGATTTCTCCTCTCAGACACTCCATTGTGTTGTGGAGTACCTGGAGGAGTATATTGAGCGAGAATCTCATTCTCCTTCATATAATCCATGAACTCACCACTCATATATTCACCGCCTCGATCAGATCGAAGGCATTTAATATATTGTCAAGTTTGTTTTTCTATTTCATTTCGGAATTATTTGAACTCTTCAAAGGTTTCCAATTTATGTCGCATCAAATACACATAACCGTACCGTGAAAAATCATCTGTAAAGGTAACGAAGTACGAATAACCACTGTGAGCAGTCTGACTTAGTGGACCACATACATCAGAATGTACGAGTTCCAGTAAGTTAGTGGTGCGATGTCCAACACCGGAAAATGTGGCTTTGGTCATCTTACCCTGAATACAGGATTCACAAGTTGGATAGGATTCAATGGTAAGATTTGGTATCAAACCATTCCTAATAAATTAGGTAAGGCGTTTAACGCCTATGTGACCCAGCCGCATATGCCAAAGTTCAGTATTATTAATTACAGGTAAACTACGTTTATTAAATCCAGTATTTAAAATATCTTTTGAAGTTTGCAATGTATAATGACCATGCTAGTTTGGACAACAAAGGATCTGAATATTACTTTTATCATATAAATATAAAGAACAATTCTTAATATCAATACAAAAGCCTTATGTATTCAATACAAAAAGTGATATAATATTACCTACACATCCAGGCACAAAATGGCAGTTATTTAATAAAAGTGTCCCATTCGGCAATGAGATCTCGTATACTCCCACTGCAACTGCATCCAGAGAGTCTCCACTCCCGAATCGCAACTGCATCTCTCCAGGCTTCAGTCTTCTACTTTCCTTCAGCACCTGTAACGAATTGCAAATGTGAATGGTGTTGGGGTTGGTGCTCAGAGCGCCAATCCGGACTGTATTTATGTCTGATTCATGAATACGAACATCCCCTTATTCCATAATATTACTTGTTTATGGTTGCACCTCTTGTTCTTATATACGTATTCGATCTTATTACGATTAGATTGAAACTAAATGTGGTTTAGTGATATGTATATATTAGACAAAGGCCCGATAATATATAATGCAGTACACAGTTACAAAGTTAGTTTGTAATTGACATTGGGAAGTGTCACTGCTATATGAATATTATCAAACATAGTTCCTGGTCAAGATTTGCTAACACGGGTCGGTTAGTCAAATCCGTTGAGACCAATACATGTCATATATCGAGACTTGGTCCGATGGTTTATCCCAATGAACCATTAGTCTATGGAGACTCGTATAGACGTGTAGGTGTTTATAGTGGATAAACACTGAACGGCTCACCGAAGATTCTTAATGGATGGTACACCAACGTAAATAAGAATCTTCTCGGGTTGAGTAGCATAGTGGTCCTTCGACTTGAGATACCACTGTGGATGTATGAGACATCCTCCACACTTAGATGGCAGTCACGTCACCGATCTATTTAGATCAGACCTCCGCCTGTTCGTTGGGTGTGGACCGATCCTCAGGATATCATGTGTGTGTCAAGATAGGATCCGTCAGTTCTGTGTACAGAGCATAGGTAGTCCATATACTATTAGCAGTCTGTTAAATCTGTGGCCACAGTATACATCGGAAGTAAGTTCCGAGTGTTATTTAGAGATTGCTAATAGATACGTCGACGAGATAATACCTATAGAGATTTGACGTTTACATCTATATCAAATCTCTGGGATTATCTGGATACCTGTGACGGAGGGATTATACGTATGCAATGACCTCGACCTGTATGATTCAGCTCGTTTATCCGTGATCGTCATAATCTACGGGTGGATAGATTATGGACACGAAATTGGATTTCGTGATGGATATACCTGAATCTAGAGAGTCTCAATAATGAAACATACTCGTAGAGCACTAGAGCAACATTTATGAATAATGATGATTATTTATAAATCGTTTAATCGTTAAACGAAAAACATGCGAACGGGCCGAACCGTTATTTCCTAATTAATGTGTATTTGTATTTAATATATGATATTATTAAATACACATTAATAAATAGTCAAATAAAGGTATTTGACATATATCATCAATATATGTATTTGAGATATTTAAAGTAAATATAATACATATATTTGATATATTTATATTTAATTATTTAATTGTTAAATGATTAATATAATTAAAATATAAATATATCACCAAATGATAAAGTTAGGAAATGATTATAAGTGTTTAATGTTGACTTTAAAGTAAGGAAATGGTAGTCAAATTGGATTTGACTTCTTTGATTTTTGTTTAAAATGTTTAAAATTGAAATATCATTTTTCTTTATTTTTTCTTCAAATTTCGGCCATGACCTTAAAATATAAGAGTTATATTTTTTTTGTTGTCTTTGTTGACTTAATTAAATATCTAATAAAGTGTATTAGGATATTTATGCAAGTTGATCAAAGATAAAGGTGAAATGAAATTGAAATTAATATAACTTGTATTTGTCTTTGCAATTTCGGCCAAGGCTATTTTACAACAAGTATATATTGTTTTCATTTCACTTTCATTTGATAACCTAACACACTTTAAAGAAAAACTCCATTAATGGAAGCAAAGGAAGCTTGTGAGAAAGAAAGAAGAAATCAAAGAAAGCTTGGATTTTAGTGAGTTTTTCCAACTTGCTATTAGAAAGGAAAATGTTCCTTAGGATCTAGGCTTTAACATATGATGTTCTTAGGTTATTTCTTTCTTTCTTCTTCCTTGTGTTTTTGTTGATGGAAGTTTTGATGGAAGTGTTGAGCATGTATGATGAAGGAAGGTTGTGACTATTGTAGTTATAAGCTTTCTTTTAAGGTTTTGGAAACCATGTTGCTAATCTAGAGTTTTTGACCCACTCTTAGATGACCTAGATTTGATCTTGAGTTGTTTCATTGTGTTGAGACTTTGATTGGATGGAAGAAAGATGATTGAAGTATTGGATTTAACCAATTTGGTCTAATTTGTCCAATTTGATGAAATTGAAAAATTAGGGTTTAAGACCACTTCTAAATTTGGGGCTTTTCATATATGTTGTGCATTTGGATGTGTATATGATGCATATAAAGTTTCATGTTGATTGGATTACATCTAAATTTGATTAGATTTAGGGTGTATGACACTTAATGGAATATCCCCGCTTAATAAGGTTTTAAAGTAACTAGTATTTGGAATACTTGTTTCTTGGTCCGTCTTGTCAATACGGTTTATAAATATCTTTTCGTTGACTACATCTGAGATCGTGCCTCTGCTGTGAGGATGTAGCTGATAGAAATTTATTTATGCCGAATGTATATTAGATACTAGATAATTCAAGCGAAAGCGGAATCCTGAACGTGCCCTAGCTGTCAGGGTTACGCAAGTAACTTGAGTTTATCATTGACAAGTTTAACCTTGGTACGTCTCCTTGTGGGCCTGCCTTCGCAGCGACAATGAGAAACGGCCAGGACCGGAACCTTGGAGTCACTAGTGAGTGATTGACAATTAGTTGTCTACCTGTGAATATACGTCGGCGAGACCGTGCCTCTGCTGTGAGTCGAAATATATTCATGGGGTCCTCTTCCCATTATGGAATTCGATTTAATTATTGAATTATCGTCTTTCCGTTGGGGATTACGGCATTACGTAAAAATAGTGGGAGGCACTGCTAAGTTTAAAATATTCCATAACTTAGGCAGTGTATGTTATTATGGAAATTGCCGCTTGTTTGTTTCCTTATTCTATAGTAGATAGAATTAAAATTTTATTTACTGCACACATATTTTGATATGTTATCTGACTAGACTCTTGGTTGCAGTTATTCTAGATAGGTTCTAGATACTAATAAACTAGGATATTATTAGATTAGTTTAAACCATCGGGAACTGTTAAATTCACTTAAATATGATTTATTTGAATTTTATTTCATAATTTGATTATTGGATAATTAAATAAATATGTTTATTTAATTAATCCAAGAAAAATTTTTGAAATCGGAACATATGATTTTCCACCGCTTCCGCTGCGTTACCGGATTCTACCCCTAAAAACCCCTACAAATGGGACAAGCAGATCTAAAATCCAGTTGGATGTAACGGCTTCACAAGCCAAAGATATATCAATAATTGGAAAAATAATTGTACCTGATGTAGATGCTCTATCCCTCCTCAGCTGGGCTATGTAGTCAGGACAGTTCCTTTTCCAGTGCCCGACTTTGCTGCAGTGATGGCACTTGTCTTCAGAAGCCCTTTTGGGCTTAGCTTTCTTTGCCTGTGGTTGAGGACCGAAACCCTTCTTCTTCTTCCCTTTCTTCTTCCCTTTCTTCTTCTTTCCCTTTGGCCAGGCCTGGGAAGAAGCAGAAAGAGAAGTAGGTCTCGGAGGGCGAGTCGGTACTCCCTTCTTGAGGTCCTCCACTACCGTGAGCAACATCCTATGCAACTCATGGTAGGTACATATAGTCTCGTTCATGTTGAAGTACATCACGAACTGGCGATAAGAAGCTGGGAGAGAACCAAGAATGACACTCCTACCAAGAATGTCATTCAGAATGAGATTATGTTGCCTCAGTTGATTGATCAAATCGATCATTTGAAGAACATGCGGGCTAACAGCTTGCCCCTCATCCAACCGCGCATGGAACATTTTCATTGCGACTTTGTGAACAATTACTTGTTCTTGGTTCTCAAATGATTGTCTTAATTGTGTCATCATACTATACGCATCTAACATGCCATAGTATTGTTTCTTGAGTCTCGGAGTCAGTGAACTAAGGATGTATGATTTAACTTTTAAATCATCATCCTTCCAAGATTCAAAAACTTGGCGTTCCTCTGGTGTGGCATCCTCACCCACAGTAATAGGCAACAGACCCTCAAGAACATATCCCAACTTCTCAGAATCGAGGACAATCCTCAAATCCAAGTCCCAATCAGCGAAGTTCTCTACGCCTTTAAGTTTGTTCGCATCAAGCTTACGCGCAAACTGATTAGTGGATGGTGCCGCCATCGCAAATCTAACATATAGATCACGAAAATAGTTAGCAGAAATTAAGCAGTTTCTTATAATATCAAAAGCATAAACTAGATCATGGATTTTTAATCTAAAAATACCTCTCCCACTAAATCATGCAATACTGTAATCCCCAAACAGAATACAAAGATTTAATAATTAAATTAAATACAAATAGTGAAAAGTGGATCCTGTGAATATATTTCAGCTCACAGCAGAGGCACGGTCTCGCCTACGTATATTCATCAGGTAGACAACTCATTTGTCAATCACTCACTAGTGACTCCTTGGTTTCCGGTCCTGGTCGTTTCTCGTTGTCGCTGCTAAGGTAGGCCCACAAGGAGACGTACCAAGGTTAAACTCGTCAATGATAAACTCAAGTTACTTGCGTAACCTTGACAGCTAGGACATGTTCAGGATTCCGCTTTCGCTTGAATTTATCTAATATCTGATATACATCCGGTATAAATAAATCTCTATCAGCTACACCCTCACAGCAGAGGCACGGTCTCAGATGTAGTCACGGAGAAATATTTATAAACCGTATTGACAAGACGGACCATATAACATGCATCAAATACATAATTACATTTAAACCTTATTAATTATGGATTTTTTGCTAAGTGTCATACACCCTAAATCTAATCAAATTAGATTAAAATATGCATGTATTAAGTCAAGAAAACTTGATTAAACATTGAATTAAAGGGCTAATCATATTAGGGGGCCTAGAATCAGACTCGATCTGATACCATTTTGTAGGGTTTTTATTGCGGATATCCGGTTACGCAGCAGAAACAGTGGAAAATCAAAATTTCCAATTTCAAAAAATTTTCTCAGATTAATAAAATAAACTTATTTATTTTATTATCCAATAATCAAATTATGAAATAAAACACTATAAATCATATTTATGTGAATTTATCGAATTGCCCTTACACACAACAATTTATTTATTTTAATCCGAAATTGTTCGAAACGATTTTGGATGATTCTAAATCATTACATATATGAATTTAACATGTCATACATATTGAAATTCAAATTAAAAAATAAATTCCCAAATTTTTGGCCCTTGGCCGAGAGCTCCCTAAAGGGAGAAATTACGCATTTTGCACTTCCAATGTTCAAAACACATCAAGGAAAAATCCAATCAACCCAATATCTTACATGCATCATATACACATCCAAATACACCATATAAATGAAAAGCCCCAAATTTGGAAGTGGTCTTAAACCCTAATTTTTTAATTTCTTCAAATTGGACAAATTAGACCAAATTAACAAAATCCAATGTTTCATTCATGTTTCTTCCATTACAATCAAGCCTCACCATAATGAAACAACTATAGAACAACTCTAGGTCATTTAAGAGTGGGTCAATAACTCTAGAATGGCAACAAGGTTCTAAAACCATGAAAATAATGCTTACTACTATACTAGTACCATTCTTCCATCTTCATACATGCTTAACCCCTTCATCAAATTTTCATCCATCAAGAACACAAAGAATAATGAATATAAAAACTTAAGAACATCACCAAGTGAAGCTCACAACAAGAGGAACAATTTACTGTCTAATGGAAGGTTGGAAATACTTACTAAATTCCAAATGTTTTTTTTGATTTTCCTTTTCTTTCTCTCTATCTTCTTTGCTTTGTTTTAATGGAGTTTTGATAAAGTGTATTAGGTTATTCTAACCCTAAAATGAAAACAAAACAATATATACCAATAATTTTAGCCATGGCCGAAAATTTGATAATAAAATATCTAGATATTTTTTTTTCATTTCTTTAAAATACAACTTGCCAACTTGATTAAATGATCATTACACTTTAATGACAAATTCAAACAAGTCAACAATTGCAACTTAGTCATTAAATAAAATATCACAACTTTAAAATATCTATACTTTAATTAATTTAATCATTTAACAATTAAATAATTAATTAATTAATTAAATGCAAATGTATTAAATATATGTATTATATTTAGATTAAATATTTAATACATATATTAATATGATATTAGTCAAATATCTCAATTTGAAAATTAATTAATGTGTATTTAAATTAATCTAACATTAAATGTAAATACACAAAAATTAAAGAAATGACTATCGGGTCCCTACACATGTATTTTGCGTTTAACCTTTAAACGACTTTATAAATAATCAATATTATTTATAATTATTGCCCTAGTGCTCTACGAGTATATTTCATCAGTGAGACTCTCTAGATTCAGGCATATCTGTCACGAAATCCAATTTCGTGTCCATAATTTATCCACCCGTAAATTATGACGATCACGGATAAACTCGCTGAATCATACAGGTCGAGGTCATGGCAAATGTATAATTCCTCCGTCACAGGTATTCGGATAAATCCCAGAGATATAGATGTAAACGTCAAATCTCTAAAGGGATTATTCAGTCGACTATTCTGTTAGCAATCTCAAAAAAGAACATTTAGAACTAACTTCTAAATTGTACCACGGGCCCATGGATTTTATTTGATTGCTAATCATATGGTCTACCTATGCTCTGATACACAGAACTGACGGATCCTATTTTGATACACACAGGACACCCTGAGGATCTATCTACACCCAACGAACAGGCTGGGGTCTGATCTTAATAGATCGGTGACGTGACTGCCATCTAAGTGTAGAAGATGTCTCATGTGCCCACAGTGGCATCTCAAGTCTAAGAATCACAAGTGCTACTCAACCCGACAAGATTCTTATTAACGTTGGTGTACCATCCATTAAGAATCTTCGGTGAGTCGTTCAGTGTTTATTCGCTATAAACACCTACACATCTATACTAGTCTCCAAGACTTATGGTTCATTGAGAAATAATTAGAATCATATATTTCAGTAAACGACATGTACCGGTCTCAAAGGGTTTACTATACTGACCAAGTAGTGTAAACCTTGACCATAAACTGTCTAAGAATGACAACGTCATGATACAACTCAATGTCAGTTGCGACGCTTTTGCAACTGCACCATGACTAGTCATTCTAAGGTCATTACGTCTTTACCATATTAAAAGATACATTATATTATAGAAACTGCATATATTATTCAAAATAATAATGTTTTACAGAAGTATTCATAAAGAAATAAAATCGGGAATTGGCGCTGTGAGCACCAACCCCAACAGATGTGTGGTGTGATCTCGTATCAAACCATCCTTTACCATACGGAATAAGCATCTAATGCTTAAGTGATTAAACTTATAAAGCACCGTTCTAAATTATTTATTTTACTGAATAATTTTTCACAATATTTATCTCTACGTCAATAACACTACTAGTTGTATTTAAAATATATAACAACTGTTTATTACTGTAACATCCCAGATTTTTGGGACTGTTCTAGAGGATTCCTGGACTGACGTTATAGTCTCGAGATCAGAATGATAATGAAGAATAAGAGTTCAAGAGATGTTAGATGGGTTAGGATAATGATTATGAATTTTAGTCGCGTTGGAAAACGTGTAGGATCAAAAGTTAGTTACCCGATTTTTATTATATGAGTCAAGTTTACTGTTTTGACCCCAGAATTAGTAAACGACCTCCGATCGAGTTGATTTTGGAACCATCGGACTCGTTGTTTCCGAGATGGACAACTTTCGTGTTGATCACTTTTCGAGAATCGCGCCAGAAGGGCTTCAAAACGGTTGATTTCCGAAAATACCCTTAGTAGTGGGGGCATTTTAGGAATTTTCGAATTTGAGATATTTTGATTTACTTATTTATTATTATTGTATTTACAAACAGCAAAAGAGGAAAATAAAAAAAAGGGCGACGAACAGAACGCGTGGGAGAGGGGAGAAGCCTTGCCGCCGGTGGCCTCCGGCCGGCCTCACGCCGGCGGACTGCCACCGACAGCTTC
Organism: Zanthoxylum bungeanum; assembly: GCA_019454045.1. Lineage (NCBI taxonomy): Eukaryota > Viridiplantae > Streptophyta > Magnoliopsida > Sapindales > Rutaceae > Zanthoxylum > Zanthoxylum bungeanum. Next base: position 41,294 of record SKCR01034426.1, read on the forward strand.
ATCTGGCGAAGAAGGAGTGGCTGGTGGCCGGCGATCGGCCAACCAGCGCCGGCGACGACAAGAAAATGGGGGTGAAAGGCGCGCACGTGGGTCACCCGGATCTGGCTCGTCGGTACGTTTCACGGCCCGAGCCACCTACCGAATCAAAGCCCTCGACGAGTACTACGAGTGTGCGGAGTCGGTTTCGCCGAACAGCGGCCGGAATCACGCAAAATGAGGAGAAAAACGTCAGTGAATAGTAAGCCCATGTTGAACTGTAACTCCGATCGGAATTCCGATCGCACCAGCGCGTTCGTATGGCCGATGGGAGTCCGAATATGGCCTCGGAATTTCGGTACGACTCTTCGTTTAGAATTCATCTTTTCAAAGTTTACAACTTTATTTTCGGATGTTTCTAATAATTCTGTAGTTTAGTGAATTAGCATGAGATGAATTGAATATGTTTTATTATGTTAAAACGATAAATTTCATAGAATCAGGGGTGAATCGGATGAGATCTGATCGATCCGGTGGAATTAGCGAGTTTCTGATAAAACGAAGTTTCTCGCACGACTGAGCGTATTTGACCGTAATCATGAAAATAGTATAAATATGTTATTGCGAGGGTACTTGAGTATTTTCGGCTTGGTTCGGAGGGTTCGAGACCCTTCCATAGCGTTTATGGAAACTTTTTCGCAAGTTTTACCGCAAACGCGCAAAATGAGAATCTGATGTATCTAGTCAATTTAGAATAGTATAGAAAGACATATTAGAGTAGTGGAATTTAAATCGTAAGAGTCGGTGAAGATTTGAGGATTCCGAGAAAATCCGTAGTTTATAGTTGATAAGTAGAAAGTTCCGTAAATAGCGGTTCTGACGTATGTTGTGATTTGTTTTGGTAGATCGGACCCGGATCGCGAGCACTCGCTTAGCCAGGTAAGTAATTCATGCTTTGAATACTAAGAGAATTTAGTAAAGTCGTGTTTAATATATACATGAGGTAGATATATATTTATACATGAAGATGAGTGTGGAAGAAAGAAACAGATGTAATTAGATACCATATGGATAAGAATAAGTGATTATAAGTAAAGGCATGAGTAAGAAAATGAGTGTGAGCATACAGAAGTATAGAGATGCATATGTAAGTATACTTAGATAAGAACACATAAATAAGGTCATAAATATAACTTAATAAAACTTGGGTATGAGGGATGTAGAAACTACACCATAGGGAATAAGATTAAAGTTATAAATGAAATAAACATATATGAACTAGTGTTATGAAGGAAAGTCTGTAAGTTATGCATTATATAGGAAAATAACAACAAGGGTATAGATACGAGTACGTAAAGTGACAAAAGCATAAGTGAGCAGTATTTGAATAGCACGAGAATGTATAGAAGACTATGACATGAGATTCTTGAGTATAAGTAAATAGTTAGAAAATAGTGAATCAGTTTAAAAAAAAACTAAGATCTTGAGAAAGAAATGGTAGATCTGTGCGGCGGCTGTTGTTTTTTAGGAGATAACGAACGTGCGTCGCGACACCAAATTTTGCCTTGAGTCGCGACGCTCGTTTTTTTAGGGTTAGAGTTTTGTGTTTAGGCTCAAGTGTCACGACGCGCAGGGTTTTTGAGTTGCGACGTGAGATTTTTTTTTTGGCAAAACCAAGTCTTTCGACGAATAAATTCGTTGGGACGTATCTCAAGAGCTGACTCCTTACTCGGCCGTCTTTACTGGATTATCTTTATATCCTCGTGATTTTGTCAAATTTATTTTGTGAAAACTCCCGCTTGCACTGGCTTGCTCTGTCCTGAAATATTCCGTTTTTATTTTTTATTTTTGCAAAAATAACACAAAATTAAAAATAATTCTACAACATGTATACACAAAATAAAATAAATAATTAAAATTATTGCATGGGTTGCCTCCCTACTAGCGCTAAATTTTTTGTCTTCAGCCAGACGTGACTGAAATCTATCTCTCAAGGAGATTTCAACGTCGTTTTGGATGTCCGATTAAAGACAATCACATGAGCGTTACTTTTGAAGGGTCTCTTCCAACGGTAAAGTGGCAAAAAGAATTTTGTCTCATTCAGTGCTTGTGCCACCTTTTTGATCTTTGTTGTTCCAGTAGTTCATGAAAAGAAAGAAAGAAAATCAGGGGGTCTCGTATGGTGCTTGACTTTGAATGGAAGTTCCATTCTGTCAAGCTTCTGTGCGATATTTCTGATCTGTACTTCCCAAAACAGTGATGATTCTCTTGAATGCACTGGATTTTCAATAAGGTCGGACATTTGCTCCTCCATTTGCTCGGCTTCTTTCTCCACATTTTCTTCACATATGTATTTTAGGATTTCCGCATTCAATTCTTCGTCTGTCATCTGTGAAATGCATGCTCCAAAAGTGTCAACCTAAGGATGTAAAGAGATGTCAGATTTAAGGTCTTCATCCTCTGAGGTTGATGTGATTGGCTCAGGTAGATCTTCTTCAAACATCTGTGTAGTGGAAGTTCCAAAATCTTCATTTTGAGGATACATAATTTCAACCTCAATTTTTGTTGGCACAAACAGCTCTGTTTCTTCATCTTCGTCAGAATCCGAATAATAAAAATCAAACATAGACCTTGTCGGTTCGGGTTTTTGAACTGATACCTCTGGTTCCTAATACTGCTCAGCATCCTCATCTGTTAAGGTGTCATCGTGAAATGTTTGGTACTTGAAGGCTTCATCAGTGTCATCTGAAATGGTCTTTGAGGTATGTAGCTCTGGTTTTCTGTTAATTGTCTTATTTGATCCGTCATCCTCTGAATGGATGCTGATTGTCTCTGAATACTTTCGAGTTGATTCTGGAATGTTTCAAGCATTGTATCCAACTTTTCATCTCGTTTCTTGAACAAATCTTTGAGCATGTCAATCATCTGATCTTCTTCTGATGGTTCTGATTGTTGATGAAGATCGTAGGTAGATGGTGGATAAGATGGAAAATGTGGTTCTGTGAAATATGCTGGTGTAGACACTGCATTTTTGTATGTAAGTCCCTATGATGAGTCTCATTTAGAGGCACTACCTTTTAAGTCGCGGGAAACGGACGTCGGAAGGGAAAAAGTCAGAAATCAGTATTTTATCGGATTTTATTCGCTTGCTTAGCTCCGGGTTCGCTTGTTGGACTTCCATTTTAAAACATCATTCGCCCAAAGAAGACCACCCACACGCCCAAGCCCAATAAAACGCATCCAAAAATAACAAAACACATATTTAACATATGCTGAAATTAAAACAAATCAAATAAAATATAAATAATCACATACCTAATCAAAACAAATCAAATATATGATCTTACTAATCAAGCCAAATCTTGTCCCTAATTAAATAGATGCTTTCCTTGTGTGACACTAATAAAATATATCCCCCATAATTACACAAATCTCATTCCTATTCAAACAAAGATGAACCCTAGCCTTCACTATAAAAATAACACAAAACCCTAAACTCCATTGGCTCTCCATTCTCACGGTAATACAACTTAAAAAACAAAGAAACCCTACTCACAAGCTCTCGGTCCCCCCTATCTCTCAAAAACCAAACACAAAAAAATAACCTTCAACGCATTCCATCTCTCCCGGAAACCCTACAGCCCTCTCCACACTCATCAACAGAACCAAAACCCATAACCCTTCAACCAGACACCTCTCGTCAACCCACGTCCCACTTTCAACGAGAACGCAGCCCTCAAGCATCAAACACGCAGCCCTCACTCACACACGTCAACAACCCCATGCATGCAGCTCCCACATGAAAACAGATCACGCCCCCTAAGCAAAGTCAACAAACTGCACGCGCAACAGCCCCTTAGCAGCCCTCTTCACCGACCAAACAAATCACCAAATTAAGCCACAAAAAACCTGCCCCACTGATCAAGACAAACACAATTAAACAACCAAAAAACCAAAAACATGTAGCCCACAAACAAAGCCACAATCGACACACATAACTGACCAAAATAAAGCCAAATCTGACCGAAAACACAACCTGAAACTGCCCTGTAAACAGTCCCAAACTGTACCCCAAAACCCGCAAACTATCCACCGTAAACTACATTCTAAAGTACCTTAAACTACCACAGAAATAGCCTTAAACAGCAACCCAATTCACGCCAGAAACAACATCAAAAACTGCCCCAAAACAGTGAAAAATTGCAGCCTCAATACCTTTAAAGAATCACAAAAACAATCCCTTAATGCAGCAAAAATAGTGACCATAAAATACAACCAAAACAGCAGTGAAACAGAGTGAAAACAGCAGCCCGAGCAGCGAGGCAATGAAGAGAAACAACGAACCAGTGAACCGGAGGAGTTACGGAGCATCAACCCTTCCGACGGATGTGTAACGCACTTCCGAAAGACGACTTAAGAGGTTTGACCTAAGGGCACCCTTCTTATTTATTCTCATTTTTTGTAGTTTATTAGAATTCCCTCGCATGAGAGTCGTTTATTGATACATGTTGTGGTCCTTGAATGAATGGAATATGTGTTCTCTCCTGTGGTATATCGGATGGAAACCCAGACGTAAATTCTGTAGCCGAATCTGAATGGACGGTAGTACGGTCTGTACTTAGGAAACAACTCCACATACCACTTGAGCAAACGACATATATTTCACTTTATTTTATCTTGTTTGTCTATTATTTGTATTTTACATTCCGCCATTTACTTTTTGTACGTTATTTGTTTGTGTATTGATGATGTAGTGCGCATGGGCAAAATCGAGTTGGATTAAAGGTCCTCCGTTTTGAGGAATGAAAAGCCTAAGGGCTACATTTGCCATGACGTTTTGCCACACCGGACGAAGTATGTTTGATTGAATGTGAGATATGTTTAATCAGACATTGTGCATTTGATTATCTATGTATCTGTTTGCGTCGTTTCAGATGCCATCAGGTCTTGTCCTGTTCGAACGCGTTCTCGAACGCTATATGAACATGAACAGTCTGTTTACCGTTTGAACGCTTTTACGAAAACTACTCGAATGCGCATGCATTTTGTTTTATCATGCATCAGGTCTTGTCCCGTTCGATCACGTTCTCGAACTCTATACGAACGCGGACATTCTGTTTACCGTTCGAACGCGTTTACGAACGCTACTCGAACACGCACACATTTTGTTTTATCATGCATAAGGTCTTATCCCGTTCGAACGTGTTCTCGAACGCTATACGAACGCGAACATTCTGTTTACCGTTCGAAAGCGTTTTCAAACGCTACACGAACGCACATACACTGAACCGATTCATTTTCATCACATTTCATGCATGTTCACTTTTTTGGTGATTTCTCTTGCGTTACGTAATTAATCATATCATTATATTATTGACACTTTTACTGTTATTATTTATTTATATTCCCGCATTTATCTACTTAATGTGTTCGTGAGATTGTGTCCAAGCATGATTTGGTTATTTTCTTTCGCAATAGGATTTCAATTTACGTTTATGTTTAGGTTGTTATTTATTTTTCGTGTTTGATAATTCAACATGTTCATGAGATTATTGTGTGATATCGTATGTTTGCCGTTATGATGATTTACTTTTATGAATGCGAACTAGATATAGGTTATTCTTGAATATATATGTTGCGTAGGCTCGGTTAAGTTATTGCACAAATCATGTCATTACAAGTGGCATAAGTAAGGGACCATTCCGAACCCAACGGTTTGAGATCTTCCCTTGAGAGGGGTGAGTGCGGCCTTAAATCATTTTCCTGGTTCACACCGGGTGGCGACTCCAATTTATTTCTCCAGTGTAGTCCCCCGTGGGCTACTCCGTACTCCCGATCGGGCCGTGAGCCCAGGACAACGTCGCCGATTTTTGTGTCCTACAGTCTGGCGACTCCACTGGGGATAGAGAATCGGCCCCGAAATAATGTCTTGTAATGATTGTGATTTATGTTTTAGTTAACCGTGTCTATAGTGGGTTAAGAGGGTTTATGGCTACCCCCACCCGACAGGTATATGTCTATCCTGTAAGGAAATCTATTAAAGGGTTATCTATCCTCAAGGAAGATCTTGGGCTATTGAATCTAAGGCTGAAACCTAAAATCCTTATGTCTAGTTCATTTTAAGTTTACCACATCAATCTTATTGGTGATCAGACAACAAGAAGCATTAAGCTTAAGACTCGATAAACAAACTAAAGAATTACCAATAAAAAGAAAATCAATTATTAAGTGTGAATATTATGTTTCATCACTTCCCTAAAATAAAAATAAAATGTTGGGGGTTAGAGGATCCACATTTAATATTTCTTATCTAGGAATCTCACTTATTATAATATATAAATTATTTTCTGTTCTGCTTTCTCAGGAATTAATAATGTTGATGGTGTTTTCAGGCACTATGATATCTAAAGCAGCACGACGAGGATAGAAGGGTAATTCCCTTCTTGGGTGAAATCATTAAAGCCAAACCGACCCCCTTTTGCAAAAGAGAACA